>JAECMU010314880.1:0-27608 GCA_016106625.1 Dracogyra subfuscus
ATGTCAGGTAATCATCCCCCATGTGGGGTCATACACTAGGGAGACACACCCATATTTACACCCTTGAAGTGTGCGAAACTCAGTGTATGTGGTTGATGATTAATACACTGAGTTTCACCCATTGAGTCTAGCAGTGCACTCACTCTGGTTTAGAGCCAGTACTATTATGAAAAATACCCCATGGCCTGAGGTGAGATATGAACCCAGTACCTACCAGCCTGAAGTAACCACTGAGGCCGGTATCAGTTACCTCTGTTAATTAAGCAAGGGCAGGATCCAGCGCAGTTGGTAAAGTATTCACCTTAGGTTCGTGGTGTGATGTAGCCCAGTGGTAAAGGTTGTACTACACCAAATAAAATCCCATAAGCAACCATGTTAACGTTTGTGTTTAAACACACTATATGCAATATATTGACCAAACTATGACCCATTAATATCTGTACTGCAACCCCTACCTCAAAGTATTAACTGCAGAAAATGATACGTTAGTTGTAAGTGCCCCTTTAATGATTAAAATATCCTTTACAAAGAAGTAAGGATTAGTTAAATAATGAATTAGTTACCGACTTTTTGTAAATTCTTGGATGTATTCATTGGTATCTGACATCCATGAAGGAACTTTGTCAGTTTATTTGCTAAGTGATAATTGCCAAATGCATAAGACATGAGAGTTATCTCCTGTATTTTCATGTAAAGGTCGTATGGCCTAGAATGTTTTTCATCGAATGCCGAGTTTTATAAAAGCTATAAAATCCATTTTTATACAAAAGGTTAGTATCCTTCTTAGAAAATGGCCAAATCATCATTTAACTGTCTTTTGACAGCTACGTTAGTGGCTTACAACTGCCTGATACCTATTGTAAATTTTCACAGTAATTTACAACAATAGTAAGATACGCTGCATTGTGGAATGGGCTAGTGATCATTGAACAAAATTAAGGAGGCGATAGTAGTACTAAGATCGCTTTGTGGAATGGGGCCCTGGCCTCCAAAGCTACAAGCTAGGCATATTATTTCTACATTCAAGTACTCCTTGAATAGAATATCAAAAACCTGTTTTTGTGAAAATGAAAGTGCATATATAAAAGATCTCTTGCTACTCATGGAAAAGTGGGAGATGGTTTCCTGTAAAGACTACATCTTAGATTGCTACAAATTGATTTGATTAGCATGGTGCATGTAAAAACTAAAAATCAACTATACAAATTAAAAGATAAGTTCTTTGAGCGCTGATATTAAACTGTTTCATCACTTTGACTATATATGATATAATAAAAGTTATTTAAAAAATACATGTACCACTTTTTATTTGGCAATGAATTGTTTTTTGTCAGCCATATATACATGTATATATAAACATATATACATGTATCTCTCTATGGAAATGTCTGTCTGTCTGTCTGTGTCTATATATCAGTTTGTCTGTCTCCATCTGTCTTTATCTATCTATCCTGTAAAATAACTGTTTCTGATTTGATTTAACTGGGATTTGTTTACTACAGGTTGACCCGAAAAAGCGGCCATCGTTTGATGATATAATTGACCCTCTTGAAAAGATTCAGAACAACCTTCAGAATGATATTCTCTGTCAAGAGAGGGAGAGACTGGGTGAGAGTGATTTTTAAATGACAAAAAAAAAATCTTTCATAATTAATTTTGCATTCATCAGTTTTATTTTCATTTTCCAGCTTCTTTTATATACCAGATTTTTCTATTTTTCAGATTAGTATATGTACTGAAAAATAGATGAATACTTTTTATTCTTTAAAATTCATGAAAGTAAATTTTACTGAAAACTGTTAACACCATTTGTTATTCATTCATTTGTTTGTTATTCATTTATTCCATTCATTCATTCATTCATTCATTCATTCATTCATTCATTCATTCATTCATTCATTCATTCATTCATTCATTCGTTAAAATTTATAAATTTTTCCTTTTCTTTTTGAAGCTAAAGCAAAGATTTGCAAAAGATCAAGATCAGAAGACAACATTTTACAAGCCAATGACAGTTCAAGTGACATAGAAAACTTTGACGAGCCGTCATTTCTAACACCCCTCCTGATTGGTCAGGTTATGAGCAGAGACGATCCCTACTATGCTCCAACCAATAGCAACCCTTTCGCTGGACTGCAGCGCTTCAAAGATGGCCACAAAGTATTTGGCACCTCCTTTGATAATAACTCGGAACTCTACGATCTTCCCTCTCCAGCCTACCCATTCACTCCTCCCGTGACCCCCATGACCCCTGACCTCAACAGTAGCAAAAGTAATGTGATGTGGGGACGGAACTGCCATTCCTTACCAACATCACCGGTGCTGTTACGTCGTGCCGCTGAAAAACTCCATCAGGAGTCTCTGCACGGCAGCGCCAAGTGGAACTCTTCCAAGAAAATGAATCAACGATCAAGATCAAAAAGTGCAATAATCTCAGATGCTGTCGCCATCAAGCTCCAGTACGATTTCATCAACAATCCTGAGCGGTTCCAGAGGAATGAGCCCATTTGCGAGAGCAGCGATGAATCAGAATCAGTGTACTTAGACTGTCCAATAGAATTCAACCCATCGCTGGGTAATCACCAGTCTAGTCAGTGGTGCTCGAGCAAACGTAAGTCGTTCCCACATGTGAAGCAGCAGAGCATGGACTGCATGTATCCCCTGGCAACGAGCAGTTGCCCCAACAACAACAGACTGTTTCTTGAAAAGCGTGGCGGCTGTGATTGTTTGCCGCTGGAAACGGTTGATGTGAAAGACAAACGAAGAGACTTCAGCCCACCTAGTATGCGAAGTTCTTGCGAATCATTTATGTCGATCGACGAACACTTCCTTTCTCCTACCAGCTCTCTTTCAAGTTACAGTGAACCCAATGACTAAAGTATTACATATATTGACATGACTTTCTCCAAGGTTTTTAAATTACATTTAAAACATACCATATAAAATAATATTCTGTCAGATTTTCTTTGTTCTTGCATGTGATAGAAAAGAAAGGACTTTTATTTGCCATTTCTGTTGGAAGATATGGCTAAAGGGAAATAACTCCTATATTTTAAAGATAATTAGTTTTTAGTTTGAAAGTTTTGACAGTGTGAAAAGAAAGGTACGTCATTTTAAAATGTCTGAGAAAGTTAAAATAATAGTTTATAAATATAGCACCAGATTGGAATTAATTTTAGTAAGGTAAGAATGGGAAATAGCCGAGCGGAATTTCTCATTCAGCCTGAACAAGATAGAGCAGATATCCGACGTCAGCAACTAGTTATTATTTTTATTCTGCAGACCAGGTCAAATGAAAATTTTTGTAATGTAGCTATGCGTATGATGGTCATATGAGTGACTCAAAAGTCATAGTATACATTTATGACTGGTTTAATCGGTCATCATAATCTGTCAATAGAAACTGGTTTCAGAATGAAAAGAAATCATTGTGTGTAGGTATATTCAACAAAATGATATTATTTAACCGATTAACTTACTAGTACATTATCAGAATGTATTTTGCATCGACATAACTGAGTAGTATTATTCAGTGAGTTAGCTTTGGATTTGTTGTCAACAAAAGAAGACATCTGAGCAAAAGGTACTTAAACTTGAACAATAGACTAATCCACAGTGGTTTATTTTTACCATAGTTGGTTTATTTTGGTTTGTTTTTTTATTTTTATTTTTACAAAAAAAAAGATAATATTTAATCTTCTCAAAAGTTTCCTTCAGCCAGATCTGTACATTTATTTTCACAACAGTAATATCCCAGAGAACAAAAACTGTAAATATTATTTTAATACCTTAATTGGGGATGTACAAATTGGCGATCAAGACATTCTAACGATGTAAAATATTGCAGCACCATTATTCACAAATGTTCCTTGGTGTATTTTCTTTCTTTGTTCTTATGGAACCCAAATATCAAAATTGTGTGTGTAGTTCATTTCATGAGAATACCTTTTTCAAATTTTAGCATAAATATTTTCCTCATTCCCCTCTCTTGCCTTTCCTCATTCATTTTGTTTTCTCACAAACTGATCATGCTCAATAATACGTATTTCTCCTTGTCAGTATATAGTGTAAATAGTTTATTATGTTATTCACAAATGTTTAGTCATAATCAGTTGTTGGGAAAATAGCTATAAAGTATATATTTTTGGATATTTTGTATGTACATGTGTACAGAAACAGAGTTTTGCATGGTGCGAACTCAAGGGCAAGACTATAATATGCACGTTATCTGTTAGTATTATTATATGGATAACAGAAAACCAAAAAACTCATTTTTAAACGTTTTTCTCTTTTATGTTACAATAAAGGAGGAACAAAAACTATAGGGACATGTGCTCAATTTGCAATCTCTGTTAAAGAGAAACCTGTCTTTAAAGACCACCTGGGCAGGATATAGCCCAGTGATAATACGTTTGCCTGATGTGGAGTCGAACTGGTGTCGATCGCCGTCGGTGGACCCATTGGGCTATTTCTCACTCCAGCGGGCAGCATGGCCCAGTGGTAGAGTGCCCGCCTGATGCACGGTCGGTCTAGGATCGATCCCCGTCAGCTGACCACTGGGTTTTTTTCTCGACATAACCATATGTCCGACGCCGATATAACTGTAATTAAAATGTGTTGAGTGCGTCGTTAAACAAACCAAAAAAAAATAAAAAAATTCTCACTCCAGCCAGTGCATCACAACTAGTATACCAAAGGCCGTGGTATGTGCTATCCTGTCAGTGGGATGGTGCATATACAAAATCCATTACTACTAATGAAAACATGCAGCAGGTTTTCTCTCTATTATCAAATGTTTGACTACAATAGCTGATGATAAATAAATTAATGTGTACTCTAGTGGTGGTGTTAAACAAAACAAACTTTAACTTTAAAAGGACACCTTAAATTCCCCCAAATCAGGTAATATTACTGTTAGAATAAACTGACCTATCATCGATTGAGAATCAAGAAAGTTGATCCATATTATCACATATATTGTGAATAGACCTTGCCCACAACTGATATTTCAAAGGCTGTGGTATGTGCTGTCCTGTCTATGGAAAAGTGCATAAAAAGGATCCTTGCTACTAGTGGAAAAAGTGTACGTGATTTCCTCTAAATTCTTGTTAATGTTAGTAGCTGATGATTTATAAATCATGTGCTCTGGTGGTGTCATTTAACAAAGCAAACTTTAACTTTTTTCTCTCTTTTAAATTATTATTCAGCCAGCTAAATACAGGCAGGATTTATCCGATTTTTAAATCTCTGCTTCTTAATGAGCAACATTGTTTGTGGAATTGTTCAATAAAAAATAAAAATTGACTACTACTTTTCCTTTACATTATAAATAAAGTATTGTGTGGCGTCTTGTGAAACTCAGTATTTAGTAGTTGCTATCATAACGGCAGGTTTGTTGTTGTTTTGATAAATTTACTCATGTTGATTGTTACTTATTGATGGTAAATTATTGATCAGTTTTCTATAGCTCTTCGTCTAATTCAGCTGTAGTTGGAGGAGGCTTTAAACCTACACCGTAGAAGATGGTCTGATGTATAGATTAAATATTTCCTTCAATGTAGACTTTTGGTGTATAGGGCCTATTACAAGTAGTTAATGTCATTAATTAACGAAGAGAATCGTTACTGCCTCAGATCCACAGTATTATTACAGTGTACCTAAATGTGTCACTGTTAAAGAAATTGCCCAGTATTTTTTAACACTTAAGATTCAAAATTTCAAAATGGTTATAACAGTGACATATCTACGGAAAATAGCACTGAAATTCCGCCCGTCCAAACATCTGACACCTATCATATAGATAACATCTGACTTTAATATAAATTGCTTACCCCCCTTTAAGTGGCACCCAGGGCACATGTCATACCTGCCATACCCTACAGATAGTTTACTGTTTGTAATGTGGACCACATTCACAAAACTGTGTTTTCAAATAGTGGCATTTATCATCTCATATAGGGTCTTTGATGCAATGACGATTTTTTTCAATGACAAAATAATAGTCAACGAAAATGTACATCGAAGTAAACTTTTTGTCTATATGTTTGACCTATCTCTAGTATATGCGTTGAATGGCCTAAGTTTTGCAGTCAGGGATTATAATTATTATTACTGTTATTATTATTATTATTTTTTTAAACACTATTTTTATTCAGAGGCTCAGAACAAATCTATATATTTTCTTTTCTGCAAAGGTTCATGTAAGAAAGCCATGTTTGTGGTATTGACTGTCTTTTACATTGAATTAATTATAAAGCAGAGGCTGTTTAATGAATATATACATGTATTTTATGTTAGAAACATTTCTTCTGAATGCCCTTTAATGGTTATTTTTCAGAACCGGTTATGGTTGTCGAGATGTTTATGTAATCAGATTGGCTATAAGCAGCATTGAGTTATAACGGAATGAAAGAGATACATGTTACTTTGTTAGGCAATCTGTCAGAATAGATATTGGATTCCAGTGCCTAATTAAAGATGGTATGTACTAAATTTACTAAGTGGACTTGGATAGCTATTTTATCAGTATTCACTAACAGTACTAACATTTATGCTACACACACACACACTCACATACAAAGAGATACACCCAGACAAACACACAGATGGGAAGAGAGAGGCAGATGGAGAAAAAGAGACAGATGGGGAGTGAGATAGACAAAGAGACGGACACACACAGACAGACTGACAGACAAAAAGTGAGAGACTGAGACGGACAGCTTCATAAAGTACTGTATATTATACATGTATGTGTTTATTAGTTTGGCAGGCCAAATGATAATAAGCACCTGAAAGCAATACAGACAGAGGCAGACACAGACAGAGGCAGACACGGACACAGCGAGACAGACACACCAAGTAGCTGTATTTAATTTGTGCTGAAATATCATTAAACAAAAACTTTAAAAAAATATTTTAGTTTCTTCACTAGAATAAGTTTAGCAAGCCCAAGGAAAACTAAGTATTTTTTATTGTTTTTAGTAATCTCGTTTCAGCAAGGCATTCCAAGTGTTACTAAATGCAGCATTGTAAATATATACGGTGGAGAACACATTCTAGTATCACAGTCTAGTAGTCTAGAGCATCTTTCAGTCACTTTGTTCTCTTATATGCCAGCAGTAATTTTTAAATAAATATGAAATAAATAAAATACTATTATTTGATCAAATGTAAATGAAAACCACTACAGGATATCATCACTACCGATAATTTATTTTCAAATATTGTCATTTTCATTACAAAAAACTAATTTTTACTTGTACGTATAAGCTTTTTTATTCTCTTAGAAAAAGAAAAAAACCCTTAAACTTGTATGCATAAGATTACTGACTGCTAATATGCCAGTTCTTATTAATAGCAATGCTAATTAGGATGATACGTGTATGCATAATGCTACAAACAAGTTACGAAGGGTGTGTCTGAAAATAATTGATATTTTTAACATCCTCCTCCCCCACAGGCACTGATTTTTGAAGATTCTTTGACAATTCAGACCCAATCTTGTAAATCTTAAAAACTCTCCTCCACATAAATACAGTGAAATCTCTCAAAACCAGACCCTCTGTCAACCGCAGTTATCTCCAAACCAGACCCTCTGTAAACTGGAATTATCTCAAAACCAGATGTTTTTCATGGTCCCTTTATTATATATCTGTACAAAATACCCCTTTAAACCGGACATTTTACTTGGTCCCAATGGTGTCCAGTTTAGGGGATTTCACTGTATTTAAAGGTTCAGGAACTTGATGGTGGCACTGACTGCAGTAGCTGTTACTATGATATGAATTGCCACTGGTCATGTGCTTTACCAATGGTAGGTTTTTTGCCACTAGGTAAAAGAAAATATTGCAATCAACTGAAGGAATAATTTTTTATTTGTAATTTAAGTGTTTTGTTGCTGAAGTTACTGATTTAAATAGCTGTTGGCATGAATTAAATAATGTGTGAAAGTTTAATGACACCCCAGAACAAAAAACACATTGGCTAATGAGTGTCAAATGCTGTAGGTAAGCCTTTTACCTGGGACAAAACCTTTCAAAATTGCTTTAAATAAATTCTTTAGTCCAAACCCTGAAATATGGAGATTCTGCTGAGGTCTTTAGTCTGTATTTTAAAGTTTGATAAGCATGAATTCAGGAGCTTTATCATGTATGTAAAAACTATTACCCCACTAATACTCTTTCCCCCCCCCCCCAAAAACAAAAAAAAAAAAAAAAAAATATCTTTGTAATTTAAGCTCATATAATATTAAAGTTTTAAAGATGTTTAAAGATGCCTTAAACAAGAACATTCCATGACACAGAGCATCTTAAGTATAGTTATAGTTATTTCGGTAGCACTATGACAGTACACATAGCTGAGGAATCATGTATGTAGGGGATGGGAACCCTTACTTACTCTCTTTACAAAACAACACCAATTACATTGTAGTTGTTGAGCTTTTAAAACAGTTTACCCTTGAGTTAAAGAAGAAAAAATCTTATTATACCCCTTCCCGAAGTTTGATCCTAGTAATCTCCCTTTCTTTCCTATACATTACTTTTTGAATAAAAATGTTTTACAAGTTCATATTGATATTAGTACATTGTATGTACATGTATATTAATTTATATTTAAAAAAACAAATTCGAGGATGTATATATTCATTGAGAAATATATAATAAAATAATGAGCATTTTAATATGTTGAACATAATAAAGATGTATATTTATGTCAAAGAGCCTTTTATTCATGTAGTTATTTTCATTTGTTTGCGATGTGAATTTAGTTTAATTTTCAAACCAGCTTAGATTTTTAAACCATTGTATACAAGTTATTAAGATTTCCCCACCATTGTAATACATACATATATTGTTCATTATTTATTCATCAAATACAAAACTTGTCAAATAATTATTCATCTGAAGAAATCTTATTTGTGACAGTATTTCAGAATATGGTAGAACATTATTTGGTATATCTACGGTAACTGATAACTGCAAGAAACTACACATTACAATTCTTTTAAAGTCACTGACACTGAATTTTAGACAGTAAATGCAACAAGGTTATTTTTTACTTTTAACTTTAGTCACCAGTTTTTACTCATGTTAACAAATCTGACAAATTCAACATGTTTCTGGTCATTAAGTGTGTGTATACTAAAGTCTGAACCAAATTGTTAACAACTACAGTAAATTACTCTCCTCCCATTAAGTACCTTGAGTTTCCCAATATTGTGTCCAGACAAAAATCATGAAAACAAATATTGCAATGACACAGATTTCACATTCTAGATAGTATAACCATGTCACCTATGTTGACTTCGCAGAAATCTCCTAGGGAAAAAAATATGTAGTCTGCCGTTTTGGGCATTTTTTCCTTTTTTATGGAATGTTATTCACAAGAGATGTATGGATGTGATTATATTATGTGACACTATAAAAACATAATGATGTGTTATGGTATAGGCAATCATCGATGTGCAGTCGGTCTGGGATCGATCCCTGTCGGTGGGCCCATTGGGCTATTTCTCGCTTCAGCCAGTGCACCACGACTAGTATATCAAAGGTCGTGGTATGTGTTATCCTGTCTGTGGGATGATGCATATAAAAGGTCCCTTGCTGCTAATAATAATAATAAAAAGTTGTCCATGAAGTGGTGACAGCAAGTTTCTTCTCTCAGTATATGTGGTCGTTAACCATACGTCCAATGCCAAATAACCGTAAATAAAATGTGTTGAGTGCATCGTTAAATAAAACATTTCCTTCCTTCCACCCCTCTTGAAGAGTATTCCATAAAAAAGCAAAATGGCAGGCAGCAAAAATTACATCTTTTGTGTCCTAAGCAATCTCAGCAAAGTTGATATAGGTGACATGGTTAAATTCCATTATGTGGAATCTATGTCAATATAATTCTTTCCCCCTATCCTTTGTCTGGACAAAATGTGAACAGTGGTTAAAGGTAGAGGAGTAATTCATCATGATTTTTAACAATGTGGTTCGGACTAAGACTTTACGTACTGAAAATCTAATTTGTGCAAAATAAAAATGGTAATTGGTGTGTTCCTTGGAAACTAAGGTCAGTGTCTTTAATTATTGTTGGCCTTTTGACAAGCTTTATTTTAATATTTTTCAATTGGTCTACATTTTTAATGCATTTGAATCATTCATTAGCACTAATTACATCTGTTACTAGTGTTTGGAAATGAAATAACACCTGCACATTTAAATATTGTCATCATAGGAGTTTTCACAGTACTTGCAGTATTACATTTTATCCACAGGCTCTCGAATGAAATCATTTATATATGTTAATAACAAAATAGATTTTTGTTATTAATAACATATAATTGATCCACATTAAGAGCCTATGGTTTCATGAATTTTAAAATATTATTTGAGAAAGTTCAAAACAGACTTGATTTTTTCACTAGCCACACTTTGTTGCCAGTGCATTTTGTGATTTATTTTTAAGTGTATTATGTATTTAGTTGAGATGAGTTAAATTTAGCGGACTGTCTATAGATTAGATTCTGATCTTGGGACTAATGTTATAACATGTACTGAAGATCAACAAATAAACTGTTGTCATTTATTCAACATGCAGATTCTCGTTTTTATTTATTTATATGGGATAGGTGTAGTTACGCCCCGTGGTAAAGTGCACACTTGATTCGCAGTCGGTCCAGAAAAATCTCCACCAGTGGGCTATTTCTACTTACAGCCAGTGCACCACTAGTATATCAAAGGCTGAGGTATGTGCTATCCTGTCGTGTCGGATGGTGCCTATGAAAAAAAAAAAATATTCTAATGAAAAAATGTATTTTTCTTCAAGACTGTGCTTTAGTAGTGATGTTAAATAAAACAAACTGTTTATATCTAGTTAAGCAGTTAGATGTTCATTGTTTGACTTTGACAGCTGCTGCCAAGTTATGGCCATCTATCGAAATATTTTAATTATCCCCACCCACTTCTGCAATGAATTGAACCCAATTTATGTACATATTTGAGACTAAAATCCAAAAGTACAGTAGACTTGTAAAGGGATTTTTCCCCATTTCAACCAGTGCTCTATAAACTACTGGGAGTGTGATCTAACTCAATCAGTTGAGAGCCTGCCCGAGGTGCTTTGAGATGATTGTTCTCATCATCCACTAATTTTCTCTCCTTCCAACCAGTTCCCCATGACTGGACAATCAAAGTCTGTGATATATGCCGTTCTGTCTGGGAAAGAGCATTTGAAAAAAGACAGAAATAGAAAAATGTAACAGGTTTCCTCTGAATACTAAGTCCAACAGCTGTGATTATTAAATCAATATGCTCTAGTGGCGTCGTTAAACAAAAACTTTATTTGTAGCTAAGCATTTAAGAGGTTCACTGCAGTTAGCTGCTGCCAAAAATATGGCCACTTGGGGAATTATTTTATCCTCCCTGACCGCTTATTACATGTATGTACCCATGCAACATTGAAATCATAAAGCACAGTAGATATGTTAAATGGTTTTTTCCATTCCAACCAGAGCCTTATAAACAGAGTAGGGCCCACATTTTTGAAGCAATCTTAACCTACGAAATCGTAAAAATGTCGTAAGCTATGACATGTGCTGTAGTGACGTCACAACCTACGACAGTTTTACCATTTTGTAGCACTAAGATGGCTTTGAAAATATGGAACCAGGTTGTCCCCACAGTGGTCTGTATTCATTAGACTGAACCGACACTAGAATGGCAAACTTTTGTGTGAACATCTCAGCCAATTCACAGAGTTTGTGGATGCTTTTTTCAAATTCATAACCTGATAAATCTTAAAGAAATAACAGACAATGCTTATTTATGAAGGACTGACAAACTGAAACACACGAGGAAAAAGACAAACAAATACAGTTCATAGTGTTTTTATTAACCAATAAAGGCAACTTCATTCAAACAAATCAATGCCAAAAAGATCCACAATATGCTGATAGGTAAAATTCTTGAAAATTTCTAAAAACAATGCAGCCAGATAAGGGTTAATACACTGGTATCTGCACACAAAATGCACTGATGGTTGCAGTACTAGTACATATCCTGTGCTTATAAAGAGAAGAAAGAAACAGATTTAAAATAAAAAAATCAATGGACTTTAAAGGAAAAAGAATTTCATTTGTATAAATATGTTTGGTATGTACATGCATCGAGCCCATGGTGATGTTAGTAGTGTATTAGCAATAACAACTAAATGCAATGCAATATCATTAATTACTCTGCTCTGGAGTACGAACAAAACATTTACATTTAACATTTTCAGGTTTCTATGTCTTTAAAAAATATTTTCAACTCAACAAAAGAAATTAAGACTCAGATTGTTAGAGGAGACATGTGTAAATAAAGGTCTCATTTTCAACACCACTGCATTTCAAATGGGCTAAAAATTATAAAATATTTTATTTGGTGAATATTACCATCAACGCCCAAAAGGTGACCAGCACTAGAAACACAAACTTTGTGATACGTAATTTTAATAAATATTAAATCATACTGCCCTGAATGTTAATTGGTACCCAGTACTCGCCATGAGCAATAAACGTGATACTCTTTTAGATGCAATGACAAAGTATGTGCACCAAAGATTACATCTGCATTGTTTGGCACCATATCAGAATTTTGCTCATCACCCCATTATTTATTCAGGAATGTTCTAAGCGACTTGATTTGTAATACTCATTAAAAAATGTAATAAACCAAAATTAGGTAACATATTTACAAACTTGTTCACACAAACCAAAACCAAACATCCCCACAAACACTGCATACAAAGTAATATAGAGAATCTTACAACATTATTAATGGCTGTCAGTTTAAACACTAATATCACACAAATGCATGTTGGCTAATCTTTCATGTGAAGTTAGAGAGTAAATGCATTTTCTATGACACAGGTCCTGGGGTTTTTACCGAATAAAAAAAAAAAAAGATATACTAGTATATATATTGCAAGGCGAAAAGAAGAAGTTGGTTTAATGATACCTTAGTACATTTTAAACTTTGGATATTTGACACCTAACAAAACTCAACACCGTTGCAATAAAACAAATTGAAAAAAAAGAAGAAAAAAAAAAAAAGAGTATATTTAGTACTAAAACATCTTTTGAAGTGTAATGAAATAATGTATCTAAAATTAGCAAAGTTATAGCATTTGAACCATAACATTAGCTGCAATAGCAATGTATGCCAGTTTTAAAAACTAATTTACAATTAAATTTGATGAATATTTATCTCAAAACTGTACTTATATACATGTGTAAGCCGTAACATGTAACAGAATATTAGCAATGCACCATATGCCACAATTTCCACCAATTTACAATCAAAGTTGATGAATATTTATCTCAAACCTGCACTTGTATATCTGTGTAAACTTTATCAACCATCAACAAGTATATAGTCAAAGACGTAATATCAAACCATCAAATCTGTTTACGTCTAAATGATTTCTATAAGAATTAAAAGACAGGTATCTCAAACTTTCAACACAATGTGAAACTGCAGGGATTCTAGAATCAACTACTCCTTTTAATGTGTAATGATGTCCATAGGTTTGACTAAAATGTTAAATATTCAATGTTACTGATCACGGAAAATGATCACAAAGGAGCCATGGATATCATTATATATTTATGTAATAACTATGTTTTATTGGACCATTTACGGATATTAATGCTAGTTTTAGTCACAAATTTATTGTTAGTTTAATTTTTTATTCACCATTCCCTATTCCAGGGTGGAAACAGGGCAAAGGTGGTCAACAAGACTATGAGCTCAAGATAACTAGGAAGAGCCCTCTGTATATATGTATATATATGTATAAAAGTGGGGGTTTTCCCATAACAAAATTTTTGAATAAGAATTATACAAGATAGGAAAAGTGTTGTACATATATATATATATTAGCATTCATTCATTCCTAATTTAGTTTTATATTCCGAGCATTACGGTGCACTGTGCAGCACTTTTAGTATGACGTCATTCTACCAGGCATGAAAAGGTTAATGGTCATCATGGGTATAATCTGCCTAATACCACTTCGTTCCCCTTTGATCCTTTCAGGAATGGAGCTAATGAAGTACTAATACAACAAAGACTGACATTTCACAATTCTGGAATCCCTGCAGTGAACTAGTATTCATACAATATGCACACATAAAAATATATAGCTGTGTGTAACACTTCATCACAAAGCAGGGAAATGGACTTCAAATGCCAATCTCACAACCATTTTTGACAAGACAAATATACAGAATGTGATTCTTAAAAATACAAAGATCTATAAACAAAATGTTAACAAAACAATATTTTCTGAAAAATTAGGTTGTTATGTGTTTTAACCATTTGCACCATCATGAGACAACAGACCGACCATGTCACTAATCTGCTGTGGACACCATCTACAAAAACAAAGTCACGGTCAATCATTTTTTATGATTCTATCCATTTTAAGTTTCTGCACATGTTTGCAACAAAGTAAAAATACAACTGACAGCTAACATGTAGCGCAACAAACTGATAAGAACACAGAAAAGGTAAAAACTGTATGAAAATGTGTCACTGTCTATACAGTGAAACCGGTCTAAACCGGATCCTACTGGGGACGTAATGTTTATCTGATTAAGACAGGATCCAGTGTTTAGAGGATCAGGTTTGAGATTTTGAAAACTTTCTGACCAAGATTCCAGTTAGATCAGGGTCTGGTTTAGACAGGTTTCACTGTATATCAAATATAAGTTCTCCATTATGCATTTCCTCATATTATAATTACAAGTGACTTAATTTTCTAATACTTCATACATTTATAAACCGTTTTCTTTATGTTATAATCAATACATATTATGTCACATAAATGTATTTTGACTGTTCAAACTTTAGACATATGATGACTAATTTTACACTAAAATGGTTCATCAGTTTGTGGGAATTTAAAAAAATTAATTTTGAGATAATGTCCAACCTTTAATAAATGGCTTTAGTGTTTAACCAATAATGTTAACACAAACATAAATTGTATTCTTAATTTAAAATACCAGTAGACCAACCTTTATGCAACACATGATTATATTTTAAACAAACCAAAAAATATATAAAATTTCATTAATAAAATAATTACCAACGCTTTCCAAAAATAAAATATAGACAGAAAATTACAAAAATAAAATAAAAATAAAAATAAAATAAAAAACAAACAAACCACACCAAAAATAGAATAAGTGAGCTACAAATTGATGAATGGAGTGTTGTGTGTCTTATGTATCTAAAAACATCTATATTTCCTTACAAACCCCATCTCTACTCAATTTAACACCAATTGTCAATATGACTCAAAATGGTTCAATATTTAAATATGTAGTGCCCATTTTACTAGGGTTTTTTAAAACCTAATTTGTTCTTACTAAAAATAAAGTAATTACATGTACACACAAATATGTTTATGTAATTAAAACCGATTCAAAAACACTTGGATGTACTCGACAAGTGATCAAATATAAAAAAGGGAATCGTTACCATCATTCCAAATTATTATCAATGACAATTAATTTTACTGCATGTAATATTTGATCTAAATTTGATAAAGGGATAAGACACAAGGTATGGATATAGTTCATATCTTATAGTCTGTCAGATGAGCTCTGAAACCCGTCTAGTTTTGATTTGGTAAACTAGTCTGGGAGTGGCAGTTACCTCTGTGGTAGTATAAGGATGAAATGTCCAGTAAAGGATGACATTAGCAGTAGTTGTCCTCTTATAGACAAGGCACTAGATAACGAGATTCATGAAATTGACCACCAGTTTGCCAAATGCTCATTCAACCCTGCACAGTGCAGAGATACTGCTCTGATCATGTATTACATTGTCGTTCAGATCAAGTTAAAACAATTCAGTCCATAATACCATGTATTATTGAGAAACAAAAAGATTCTATTTTATCGCTTTGTTCTGGTCGCTGTTTTGAGATCTTGCATTTATTAATCTACACACAATAACTCATATTTTTCTTTCACAAAGCAAAAATAACAAAGTTTTATGACAACAAACTACAAGTACCTTAAACATTTACATACAAATTATGTACAAGCACAGGTATTGAATATTGAAGTCTGGAATAGCTGCCAACATTATGTGTAACTTCAAAAGTTCAAATTATTAACACATTAAACACAGTTAATATTCACATGTATTCACAAAATACAATTTTTTTAAATGCCCTTTTATGGGACAACAAGAAAAAACATATACAACAAAGGAAATAAACAAAAAAAGGCAACAAAAAAGGCAACCCTGATTTTATACAATAAAGGTAGTAAATTTTTTAAATGGACAAGAAGCTCTCTGTCTATGGAATCAACAAGGTTCAGATTGACAGGAATATTTGAACTACCAACTACATGCGTTTTTAAGCCACAGAAAGTGTACACATGTAACACAATATTATGATCTTTTACACATTATTAAAGTCACACTCAAAGTTATACCCAAACATTTTTTTTTTGCACGTTACATACAATTCATAAAAATCCATGAAATAAAAACATTAAAAAACTGTATTAGCATTTTTAAAATTTGTTACTATAGAGGTACAATAAATATATTTTGTCTTATAAATTCAAAACACTTGGAATTTTGAAACAGGACTATATAAAATCAATGCCACTGACTGCAATATAAGTGGCACCTGTAAGGTGTAATGTCAAACTGTCCGTGAAAAGTGGTTTTTTGTGTAGGTATTAAATTGAGTATGATAACTTTTCACCTACAACAGGGATTGAAACAAGTCAAAAACGATCGTTGAAGACACCAGGATGTTTGCACATGTGAAGAAACTTGAGAATTTTATTCAACTAAAACTACAGCACCTAAAGTTTGATCAATTGAGTGTTATTCAGATACACAAATGTTAACAGTACAGTGAGATGATGAAGATCAAAGTATCAAAAGTCATGTGTAATAAGCAAAAACATGGTGGTGTACAATTCTGATTAGTACTTTAGTGCAAGACACCAAAACACAAATACCCCTGGTAATTGGAAGAAACCACCTTAGGAGCTAAGGCTGCTGCTAACGATGGATAAACCATCATTCAACTTGTGTGTTTTTTAATCAGCAGTAAAGAAAATTGCATTGTTTTAATTTGTACATATATGAATACAAATGACCCAACCGAAATAAATAATGCTGATAGGACTGATATATGATCTTCAACATAAATAAAAGATTAACCACAGAGACATGCCATGATGAATACAGAACAATATTTTAGAAGTTTGATTAGACTAAAAGGTTTTAAGTAAGAAAGTAGCTGCAGCCTAACATCTTTCTCATGCACCAAAACTATAGAGTTCGGTTCTCTAAGGAATTAACATCAATAAAAACTGATTTAACATAAATGATTGCAATGAAACTAAAGATGAATGTTCTCAAAGGAATAAAACATTTGTTATCTCAAATGGATTTAACATTTAACAAACAGATAAAATATTTTCACATATCAAAACACTTTTTTTTACTAATTATGAAGATTCTTGATTACATATACGTGTTTTTAGTTGTGATTATTGTATAAAGACAATTATATTTTCTCTTTTAATGAATAATTGCTTGGATGTACCTGATTATGTTAATATTCTAACTAGGTCTTGGCCTTATATATAATGTTTAAAAGCCAAATTATATATTTAATGATTTAATCAAAAACAATTGTGTGTATTTGTTGTAACTGTAAAGTTTATCTACAAAGGAGTATTGTGAAATTGAGACTGTAAAGTACGACTTGCTCAACATCAAAACTAGCAGCAATAAATGACAGCAATGTACCTGGGAAACAATACTGAACAACAAAAGAAATGCCAAAATGTTAATACCACAGAACTCTTAAAATGAACCAGAAGGGACCATGATGTTCGTTATAGCACTAGTTCGTTGTATACATTTGCATAAGCTGTTCATTTTTATTTAAAATGTCTGCCATATTGGATTTGTTTTCTTTTTCTTTTATTAAATAACTTATTTTTGTTTGCTTTCTAGGAAGCGGCTGTAAAACTTACAAAACTGTTGTGGTCATCTCTACAATAATTTCTCCAGCAATATTGTCAGCTCCTCACCATTGATAATTCCTTCAGTAGCCATCAGTTTGGGTGACAATATACGATATCAGTTGGATGTGTAGCCAATGGCATGTCATCATCAACAGACATTATTTTACTGATCTTTTCAGTGTAGTTCGGTGCACTGCAGTTATGGCTTTAAGTAGCATATATAAATTATGCTTGGTTCATTGTATACACACAATTTTACATTTAAATTCACAATTTTGGAAAAATATCTGGTGTGTTTTAAAGTTAATTTGTTATAATATGTAGTTCGTTCCATACATTAAAATTTATTAATATATAGTGGGAGAAATGGGACATTATGAATCTGTTTGTTCTATCCAGTAGTTCATTTTATATATATATATATATATATATATATTATTTTTTTCATGATATAATTAATAGAGTAAACAGACTTAAAACGTGGTGAAATTGTTCACAAAAGATTAATCATTCTATCAGACTTAAAAACTAATCTGATTTAAAGTGAATAATTTAAAATAAATTAAAGATAACTAAATTAATATCTGCGTTTCTTTTGCTGTTCAGTATATACAGGTTCTTGAAGTAGGCCATTGTAAATGACGTAGCCACATCACAATGTTAAGAAGCTCATATTACACATAAACATAATTTAACACCAGTTGTAAAGTAACGAGTTAAAGCATTATTGTTCAATAAAATTATGTATCTCAAAAGTAACAGACAAATTTGTCAAACTATTCTGTTGAAATAGAATGCTTTAGTCTTTTGGTGGAAGAAAACTTGAATTTTATTATTAGCAAAGGAAGGTAAAATTTAATCTGCAAATTTGTTTTACAGGAGATTACTCTAAGAAAAATTAGTGCGAAGCAATTATGATTGCTCATGAAAAAAACACAAATATTTACAAGTCTCAAATTTACAATAACCCATGAATTCATTGATAGTAAATGAACAGTATATAAGCATGCATATGCATTATGTTTACATGTAAAATTTTATATTTATTCATAAAGTATTAATCTAAAATTATATGTGTCTTTATTTATTATAATGTATAAACACTGCACTTCTGTAAACCTCTGTAAACAAATCTTAAAAATTAATAAAACACACTATCAATCCAAATGTTGAGATTTTATCAAAACATATATGTATAAATCCTCAAAATGATAATCTCAAAAGCAATCAAAACTAAAACAAAAGAAGGAACAAAAAATAAAACAACGAAGTAATAGTAAACATTCGTTGTAAGCGAACTGGAAGAAGTGTACTAGATGAGGAATCTACTACAGGTGTGTTGAGCTATTATTGCAAGTACATACTGAATGACTTGGACTATAATCAACAAACAGTTCGAGTTGGCTGGAATGGACAGGTTCTGCTCCATTGAGTAAACTACAGTAAACAATCAACACAAACAATTGTGCGTGTCTGAGTATGCATGCTTGAGTCAACTAATCGATATAATAAAATAAATCGGTCAGTATTCTATATGCTGCTTATGAAATGCACCTGTAAAATTAAATATCTTATATATATATGATGGAATGGCAAACTGAAACAAATATACATAGGTGCATACTACATAATTATATAAAGTATGTAATATGTACAAGCTGGCATATCAGATACACCGTATGTAACAGGACACTATGGTTTAAAACAATACAACTTGCATCTTGATATATTTAATTCACAGAATCACATGTATATTAGAAGGTTTCTACTTAATGTTCTTTTTAATTTTCAAAAAATAATCTAACAATAAATTCTAATTAGAACTTAAATAAAGTATCCTTATATCATCCTAATTTGGTATTATTTTTGGAGTGGCTGTTAGTTTTTATAATCCAATAATAAGCAAGGTGACATAAGTCCAGCTAAGTTAACAAAAAGTAAAAACACATTCAAAATAAAAAGACTAAAGAGTAAAATTAAAATAAAACAGGATAGATGTATAGAAACATGTATGCAACAAAGTTTAGAACTCATGTACATTGGGTTGTTGTTAATACCACATATCATCCCAAGTGAATGTTTTACTAGAATTGCATGGGGGTGGGACGTAGCCCAGTGATAAAGAACCTGCTTGATGCACAACTGGTCTGGGATCAATACACATCAGTGGATCCATTGGGCTATTTCTTGTTCCAGACAGTGCACCACAACTGGTATATCAAAGGCTGTATGTGTTATCCTGTCTGTGGGATGGTGCATATATAAGTCCCTTTGCTGCTAATTGACAAGAGTAACTCATAAAGTGGAGATGGCAGATTTCCTCTCTCAATATCTGTGTGGTCCTAAACCATATGTCTGATGCCATATAACCATAAAAAAAAATGTGTTGAGTGTCGTTCAATAAAACATTTTTTTTTCTCTCTAGAATGGCATCTTCAGTACATGCATCAATTTTACTCCAATATTTAGCTGCACCACCCAGCATACAAGGTGTGCTCCTGATTTCAAAACGGATGGTGAGTAATAAACTGATCTGCTGAAATTATGCAATAAAGTTAAAGTTTGTTTTGTTTAACGACACCACTAGAGTACATTGATTTACTAATCATCGGCTACTGGATGTCAAACATTTGGTAATTCTAACATATAGTCTTAAGAGAGGAAACACACTACATTTTTCCATTAGCAGCAATGGATCTTTTATATGCACCATCCCACAGACAGGATAGTACATACCACGGCCTTTGATATACCAGTCGAGGTGCACTGGCTGGAACGAGAAATAGCCCAATGGTAAATTATGTATGAAAACAGTTGCTCTCAGTGTCAAATTCACAGTAATTGTGAGTCAATAAATTAAGGGATATCAGTGTGTGATATGGTTAGCAATTTTTTGCCTATGTGGAAATATTTTGGGTGTGCTCGTATGAAATCATCAAACACAAGTGCTCAAACAACTGTAATTCTAATTGGTGAAAGGGGCTCAATTGTGAAAATAAAAATCACTTCCATATGTGTAAATAAAACATTCAGTTAAAGGTAAAGAAAGTGTTTTTGTTTGTTTTGTTTTTTATTATTATTTAATGATGATCACGATATGGAAATGAAGAGAAAAACAAAAGAACACCTAAACGTTCAACCAGATTAAGAAAAAAGAAGAAGTTTGTTTTGTTTAAAGACACCACTGGAGCACATTGATTATTTACTCATTGGTTATTTCATGTGAAACAGTGGGTAATTCTTAAACAGATTGAGATGCTAAGCAGATAGTTACTTTAACTCAGCAAGCCATAACACGCAAACAAAAATTCAACAAAAACATGAATGCAGCAATAATAACAGAATTCTGTCCAACGATCTATAGAATTTGGAAAGAGTATGCTTTTAGTATGATGCGAGTATCAAGTCTATTAAACAAGCAAGAAAGCTACTAATAAATCTCATAAATATTTTTTTTTAAACTCAAGGAAAATAATACCTGAATATAAGACCTATTTTCCATCAATGTGATTAAGCATTATTTTCCACATCTGTGTTTTTACAAACGAATTATAATATAAACTTTCACATTATCGAAGTGTACTTTAAAGCAAAAAGTAAAATATCACTGATCCCATGGCTAGTGGATTTTGTAAGAATTCTAGAAGCCCTGGATACCACATGTACATGCACTGTAGGGACAAGACTAGTGTGAAACCACATCAATGGAAAGCAGGTTTTAAAAACAAAAAAAAGAGATTCTTCCAACATCAAGTATTTAAGATTGATTCAGACTACATACACACAACCAAGCCAATATTTGAAACAAGTACAAAACAATTTCATCAAATATGGATAAAAAAAGAAAAAATACACAGCTGACCCACATCATAATGAGGTACATTTAACAATACAAATCTGAGAAGCACAAATATACAAAACAATGAAATGCTAGTGTGCATGATATTTACAACTTCTGCCAATGGTATGTGACAACAGACATGTTTCTTAATGTTTGTCCATATACAAATAGCATTTTTGTCATCTAATTACTGCCTATGATTAATTAGAAACAACTGAACATGATGCTTAAGTAGCTGTTAAAATGCATGGACAACATGGACACCCTGTCAGTCATCATAACACACCACCCATTGTACAGACCTCGACAAGTAAGGTGAGCTATCACTCTCGTTCACCATTACTCAGCTCAGACTAGTTAATGGCGAGCCATTTTTAGCTCACCTCAGCATGTGAATTAATATGGTATTCATATGGTAAGATCTTAAACGCCTCCCCAATAATCTAAGTTAGGGGAACAATTAATCATTCCTCTCAATTTTGTTCATGTCGAGTTCTGATTGTGCAATGAATGGGTATCAATCTATACAAGTCATTTTAATGCAACATGATTTTCCTCGCAATTCAAACAAGGGAGATAACTCATTACAAATTTGTTACAATGTCAAGTATGATGTGACAATCTGACCAGAGATGAACAGGGTTGTTTGAGCTCCAATTGGCCACTTAACAATACCCACCAGTTATCCACAAAACTTGACAACATCAATGCTGTTTTTGTGTTGTATTTCAATCATAATACGTGGTGACTAGATGAGATCGAATCAAGCACATCAGTCAAGTTTATCATCCAATTCTCTGAACTACTCACTGGCCAACACTTCAAATAAATAATAGCACTATTGAATATTCTTTTTAAATGGCACACTTTTGGGAATGAGAGATGAGACATGGAAGCAGAATTTGTATATAAACAAATTCTTTTTTGAAAAATCTCACACATCATCAAGATTCTAACATTAACATTCAGAATGCTAGTGATCAATGGAATTTGTAAACAAAACAATTAATACATTTTACTGCTACTTAAGCAACTGTATTAAAATCAAATGGGGCACCTAGATACACACATGTATCTTGTAACTGGATATTATATTAACTTTTAACACAAATGATGAACCGACACTGATAAAGATGATCTCAACTATCACAGTTAACCTTAAAACTGACTTTACTTCCAAGGCACCAAGTTTAGGTAAAGAAGCATGCAGTTGAACCAAAATACAGGGAAGTGTGAATTTTACTTTTAAAATAAAAACAATTTATATTAGCATTATTAATACATATACATGTATGCAATATATATATATATACAGTAGAATCTCATTGGATCAAACTGGGAAGGATTAAAACACTGCAACACTCGAACCAAAAGGTCTCGAGTTGCACTTACATGTTGATAACCGAATGGTAAGGTTCAACTACCCCAAGGGTCAAACACTTTCTCGAGCACACACGGGTTTTAACTGTATATGGGAACTTGATTTAAGGACATTTTCAATTCATCATTTACAATAAAAGAACATATTTTTATGATATTGGGGAAATTAAATTGTATGTATAATCTATTACTAAATAATTTAAACTTGTATAATATTAGTTATTTCCAAACCAAGTAGAAATAGAATTAAAAATAGAACAAAATATATACATATGCACAAGGAGTATTGATGCAGAAGAATGTATACAAGAAAAAACTATTATAGTATTAACACTTTCATCACCGGATTTAGTTCACTCTTTACAATTCTATTCCAAAATAAAGAAGACAACATACTTTTACTGCAATGCATAGTGAAACGTAACAATAACGAATGCTTTAATGAAAACTAAATTGGGTAAATTAATCAAGATTAATAAATTTGCCCAAAAAAATCATTTCAGAATGACTGTATAATTATTAACAAATCTTTATATTATTATTAGATGAAAAATAGTATGTTTATTTTATGATCCCAAACAATGTCCACTGAGTGGTGTATGTGAAAAGCTATGGCATGTGCTCCCCCGTCTATGGGAATGGACAATAAAATACCCTTTTGTTATGCGGTGATGGCATCTCTTACACTAGATTAATTGTTGATGTATCTATATATGCTACAGCTGGAATTGAAAATGTGCTCATGAATACATTTCCTTTCTTTTATACTGTTTTGTTAATCCTTATGTTTCCCCCAATTTAACAAGTGCCCACCATTAGCATATCAAAGACCATGGTAGGAGTTGTCCTGACTGTGGAAAGGTGTACATAAAGATGCCTATCTATTTAGGTGTCACATTGTGTGGCGACAGCTGCTTTAATAGCTTACTAACAAGATCATGTGTCACAATAACAAAATGTTACAAACACCAAAATTAATGTAATGTTTATCAAAAGCTATGGCATGTGCTCTCCTGCCTGTGAGAACGGACAATAAAATACTCCTTGTTATGTAGTGATGGCATCACTCAGACATCATTAATCATAAAATAAAGCTAAAATTTATATTTTATAGTCTTTCCCACAGAGAACGGCTTTTTTCATACTATGGGAATTTCACTACCAATTATTTATTTTGGAGACAACTGTGTTCTAAATCACACTCAAAAACTGTAAAAAAAAAAAAAATTATGTCCAAAACTTTTCTTCTTGTTTTGGAGTATAGGATGGACTATATGATTAGATTTTTAAATGTAAAAATTTTAAAATTATTGCACTATTACGCTTAAGTACATAAAAATTATGTTGTCTTCTTTAGTAGAACAGTGAGATCAATCTTATATTGTAATGCCATTCAAGAAATAACAGACTATTTGAGATTCCTTTAAGCAGGGAACATACACATGTTCAATACATGTACATTAGAAGCTATTAGGGGACAGATATGCTTACATCCCCTACAGATCATAGCTCTGTATTTCTGGAATAGCTTCGATTAAATATGCATACATCACAGTGATGCTAAAAGATTTAGTGCTCAATGAAACATTGTTTGTGTATATACACACACACACACACACACACACACACACATGTATAATCTTAAAATACCAGTCTATGTCACTACTAGTACTTTTACATGCATGTATTTGTGTAATCTAATAAATAAATGTTAAAACTCTCAAACCGTGAAAGTGACAGTACTAACACCTGACAACAATGTACAATACCTCATGTCGTGATTCAAATCTGTTTAAATAGGGAGTTAGAGTTACGGATGGTTAGCGAGACAGAAGAGGATGTAGTGGCCTTACACCTACCCACTGAGCTGTTAAAAATTGATCTGGGTGGGAGCCGGTACTGGATTGTGAACCCTGTACCTAGCATGCCTTATGTTTGATTGCTTAACCACTGAATGCCTGCAAGAAGACTTTTATTACTGAAATTTTCATTTTAACACTTATTTGAATAAAACTGGAAAACAAGTTACATAATTTATTAATTAAAAAAAAAAAAAAATTACAATCATAAAATATTGTTTGAATTTTTTATTACATCTTGATCCCATAAATATTTAATCTGACTATTTTTTCTATCTAAAAATTTCCAGGGTTTGAAAAAAAAGATAGAAAAAGTGGGGAGTGAATGTACATTAAATGTAAATAGTCATGTATTTGTATCTGTACTGACTTTTATAAACCGAATGAAAACAGACTAAACCTTCCATACAAAACTTGGTATGTCTATTGAAAGTGTATATATATATACTATTTCATCTTTAAATTTCAGATTCATACTGTATATACACTGAAACCTTTCAAGAAAAGACCCTCTGTAAACTGGAATTCCCTCAAAACCGGACGTTTTACAGAGTCCCTTTTTAAAAACAAGGACAAAACTTAACCTCTCTAAACCAGTTCCCTCAAATAACCAGACATTTGTCCTGGACCCAAGGTGTCTGGTTTGGAGTGGTTTCACTGTTAATATTTCATTAATTATCACTGAGGTCAAAATATGTGGCAAACACGCCACACAACCCAAAACAAAGACAATCACACCATTACGAGTTTGTACCTAAAAATGGATGTAAACAGTATTATGGTCATGGAATATTACAATCACCTAATAACAATGGGTCCTCACAATATTGGACAATGGACTGAACAATGATTTACAATGCATCTCATAAGCATATGTACAAACACCAACCCCTGCAATAGCCCATAACAACTGGCAATGCTGTGGAATTTTTAATTCCCTACAGCACGGCTTGTGGACTATATTTTTGTTCTCCTCCATATGATGTTTTGTACAATAGACACTTGCTTAATTGCAGGGGTTGAATATACATCTACAGCATGGGTGAAAAGCTTTCTAAAGCATTCTTACAATGATTTATAATATCATTACATGTACACCTACACATTTAGATAGATCTGAGCTTTACAAACCTTTTCTACAAAAAATACTTTAAAAATATACTTTGACTTCACAACATTAGTTGCAGTTAGGTTTTATCAAAATCTGCCATTGTAACGGGAAGACCAAACAGTTTGGTGCCATAGAAAACTGGAAAACTGTGACCTGATTGTAATATTTTGACACTGTCCATGGATGGGAACTATCTGACCTAAGAATCTGAAGTGGTGGCAATTTCTTCTTTTGATCACAACAGAGAAACTGGCATCACTGGAGGGATTACTGAAATAAAAAATAAAAAATAAAGTTACCAATACAAGTAAATTACTGTATTATGTCTAAAAATACATATTTGCATATGAAAATTTGCATAAACCAATCTGAGTTAAACAAAACCAATTTCAGGTAACCCGTTTAGTTTTTGTGTTTACAACCAATCATGACCATGTACAGGTCCTTTGATTTCACAGAAGCAATTGTTTCCAGTATTGTGTTAGTAAAATCACAGCACCGAAATTTAATTTTCCAATGATTCTTATAACTGAAAAAGTGTTTCTCATGAAATTTGAAATTAGAGCTAGACCGTATTGAAATTTGAGGTTCGGTATCAACATTGGTATTCTTGGGGTGATTTACCTCAGTATCTGTATTGACATACCGGTATCGAGTGCTATTTTCAGTACACTCTGCTTTAAGTATGCCCGTGTTAAAGCTCACCCACTAATTTCATCTAAATACAATTAAATTCTACACACAAGGCTCGTCTGATTTATACCAACCCATTTTGCATTCGTCAGATAAATTATTAGTGGTTTCCTGGAAATATTTTTCAATACTGAAATTTCGGTATTTTGAAATCTGCTTGGAACGGTATATATTGTATACCGTACAGCTCTAGTGTCCAGGCTTGATTTACCTTGATATCAATACGGTATTTGGTACTGACACGATACAGATATTGAACGCTATTTTCGGTCCACTCGGCTTTAAATGCATGCCTGTGCTAAAGCTCACGAGTCACCCACTAATTTCATCTAAATACAATTAACTTCCATACACAAGGCTTTTGTCTGATTTATACCAACCCATTTTGTGTTCGTCAGATATATTATTAATGCTTTATGGGAAATATTTTTCAATACCAAAACTTTGGTATTTTGAAATTTACTCAGAACAATAAATTGGTACTGACATAATAGTAATAATAATACAAACATTGAATGGTATACATCCCAGCTCCATTTGAAATCCTATGGCCTGTTGTTGTTTTTTTTTACGACGCACTCAACACAATATAATTACGGTTATATCGGCGTCGGACATATGCTTATGTCGAGAAAAAAACCCAGTGGTTAGCTGACGGGAGTCGATCCTAGACCGACCGCG
>JAECMU010314935.1:0-15184 GCA_016106625.1 Dracogyra subfuscus
TCTCTCTCTCTCTCTCTCTCTCTCTCTCTCTCTCTCTCTGTTTTGCCGTCTGTACTGCTAAATAATGGTTGCATATTCCAGTTAAATCAACTTTGGACATGTCGCTTCCTTCAGAAATAACGTAATTGGAATGTATTAATTTAACCGTTCTCAGTAAGTTTGTTTTCTTTTTCATCCAATTATTTAATTCCTACTTCAACCAGTACAATCTTGACTAAAATCGGCTCCACTGGCATGTACTATAGTGTGTCGAGCATGAAGTAATATTTTAAGCGTGGGAAGGTTACTCGATCTTCCACTTTCACGTGACGTAATATCAGCAAAACATCCATATATGACCAGTACACCTAAAGAATTGCTTTTAAATGGCATGTTTAACACCCTGAATCATCCCTAGATTAAGAACTTCCAGTGAAAGAACTCGACACAACCGATTACTTGAGATGATATACAGCCACGGTGTTCAGTTATAGTCAGTCTAATTAAAATTAGATCCACTATTACATGTGGCTCTAACAGCAGCCAGTTGGAGATCATGTCCACCAATCAACATCTTACATGCAGAATCATGTCAGCGAGTTAAAAATAATTTGAAAACATTCCGAACTATCCTGAGCGTATACAAGTTTCATGTGAATTACGAATGCCTTATTTAGACCAGTAGAAATAATTTTAATCAGATTGCTAACAACACGGCGTATATTCCAATGGCCTGGTAACATTTCGTCTGTAACTTTAACAATTTCAATATTGACCAATCACACTTCGCCTTTTATAACGTTATTTGGGAGCATACAAATTCTAAAAATAAGTCTTCAGTTTTGCATTACAAATTATTTATTTTATAAAATAAAACAAGTTTTAGGGCATTCGTAATTCACACGAAACATGTCGTATACCCTCAGGATAATTTGGAGTTTTCAAATTATATTTAAATCAGTGCATTCTGCAAGTAAGGTTTCGATTGGTGGACATGAGCTTCAACTGGCTGCTGTTAGATCCACATGTAATAGTGGAGCTCATTTTAATTAGATTGTAGTAATAGTTTTTTTTGTTTAACGACACCACTAGAGCACATTAATTAATGATCGGCCCATTGGATGTGAACCATTCGGTAATTTCTGATTCCCTAGTCATCAGACAAAACTAGCTACATTTTTCCTAATGCAGCCAGGGATCTTTATATACACTTCCCCACAGACTGGAAAGCACATACCATGGCCGTTGATCAATTGTGGTGCACTGGTTGGAATTATATACATGTTAAAAAAGCAAGGAAAAAAAAGCAGTTGAATGGCTTGCTCCTGCGACGCAAGAACCTCACCTCAACCGTCTCAACTAAATCCCGCCTCTCTCCAAATACTACCACCCTTCACACTTCAAGTGATCCTGAGAAAATTGGGGGTTAAGCTGCTCGGTTCCGAGATAACGGGTAGCGTCTATGACTACCCTAGTTACGCACAACATTTTAGCACTTTTTTTTCACAGGTACCCCATACATGTTTCAAGCACAAGGCTGCTTGACACATTGGTACTACATGAAATAAAATTGCTTTTTTGTTTTTACCCAGATGAAACTATTATTTTTTACAACCAACACACTCACATTTATCACAGGACTTGTGGTGTTTGCTGCTCTATCAAAAGTGCACCTCGAACTTTGACCCAGCCGGAAGTTATTTGGTTTAGTACTACCTATAAGGGTACGACCAGTAGACCGCACATGTTCAGGAGACAGGACCTTTTTCATATGGATCAAAGTTGCAAAAGCTGTGACGGCCATATTAACGTTTTGCTTACGTAGTGTACAAAACCACCGATGGTGTTGGCGCATTTGGTTCTTACCTAGGTCCCAATATGGAATATCCCACCTTCATCAATCTGGTATCAAGCAAGTGTTAAAAGGAAATATCTATACTGCAACTGTCACGGCAACAAATAGCTGTAAATGTTTTCAATTTTATTTACTTTTGGTATTTTGAAACTGACAGTTTAAAAACTTATTTATAATAACCACTTTGCCTTTTTTGATTTGTATTGCAGACTGCTTCGTTTGTCCACGGACTGAGATCGATCTTACCGCATATGTATGTAAACATAATATAATACACATCAGTATCGCACATTTTACTCCTTATAACACTTCAATATTTTAATTAAGTTGGTACAAACAGCACCCCGGACAGTAAACTATTAACTGAAAAACAACAAAGTTCTCAAGTCATTTAAGTTTTGTTTCTTTTTTATTTTACAAGTTTTGTGGCATAACACTGCGCAGTATGGCCATTTGTACATGTTAAACATGGAACAAAGCCTGTACACAGCTGCTCCACATAAGCTTCAACTACCGTTTCTGTTTAATGTGTTCACAATGAAACATGTGGAAGTTAATATTTGCTTGAAGATGGCAGATCAAGAAGGTAACACGATTTTTTAGTTTATTAACAGAACAACAACATTATGCAATCACCTTCTGCGAAATGAGATCTCCAAACAAGGACACATCTAAAGAAAAATGTTTTAAGTAGCAGCCTGAAAGGGCAGAGCAACCAATGCAAACATCAGTTGCTTCGAAATAAAACAAACCTCATGTAAATACTCTTGTCTAAGCTCCATGAATCTAAAGTTCAAACTGCTAAAACATGGAAATAAACAGCTTTTAAAACTACATGATGAGAGAAATACTTGAAGGGAGGAAAACTCAAACCTTTTATTCATGCCCCATTTCTATTCAAACATCTCCACAGACAAATATCTGTTTGATTCTAAAGGCTAAAGAATGTGTACAGTTATAAAATCTAGCAATAATTGTTCCTCACCCTCGTGGGTTTGTTCTTCAAATCCCTCCCCTTACCACCCCCTCAAAAAATCCAATACCAAACACATACTCAAAATTCTTTGATAAAATGCTTCATACTAATCAAAATTATTATCGGAGTCAAAATAAGACAATTTGATGATTTACTTCATTTTATACTGAAACTGTCAATAGAAGAACATTCACATTTTTGTCAGTATATGGTATATAACAGATGGAAACTGCACCAAAAACATTTAAATTCAACAAAACAGAAACAATAGTTAAGAGTTGTATATTACGGTAACTACAGGTTTTGTTACCTAAAAGTTTATCTATGTAACAAGGTGCTTTCTTAACAATGAATAAAGAAAACACCTAATTCAACTTTTATTTATTTATACTGAACTCTCAAACTGGCAGATACAATAAAAATTGTAACATGCAAACCATAAACCATGTCTTATTGGAAACAACAAGATTCATTAACATGAAAAAGTCATACAATTAATAAGTTAATAATGTAGCACATACATTTTTATACTTAAATAATATACTCTTAAATTTAAATTAGTTTTTATCAAAATTAGCCTTTTGTGTCAACTTCATACAAAAACTTCATACTGAAATCCATTCAATGGAAAGCAAACTGATGAATTAATTAATAATTTAGCAATTCAATTGTTAGTGGCTCTAAAAAAATTATACATAACAGGTTAAGTACTTTAAAAAAAAATCTAAATGAAAATGTGAGATCTAAGGGAGACAATTTGTTTCAGTCTCTAACAGACACGAATTGACACAGAACATTCTAACAATATTGAAATATTGGATATTGTAGTAACCATAAAATGAAACATAAGGAGGAAGCCATTATTTACATATATATATATATATATATTTAAAAATGTAAATGGTTAGCTGTTTATTTAAAATTACTGACCATTAAAACTTAAAACATGTTTCGATTTATTTTTTGCTTACATCCAATTTTCAAGCACACCATGTGGGCCGTTTGTCTAGGATAGGGAGTAGTTGGTTTAATCATCTTTTTATCTCTCTGCCGTTTCATAACCAGTTCAGGTCCGGACCAAAACTTACTGCACAAAATTACAGAATAACGGTCAATGTTTGCCATCTGATAATAAAATATCATTGCTCAAATGCTCCTCAAATATCTACAACAGACTTAGAAAAAAATAATGATCACTGCTCACTAACAGCATGAGTGTATACTGTTTAAAAATTACTAGCTTTGTCAGTATTTGAATAACAGTATGTAAAAATGCTTAAATACTGCTATTAAAACATTTGTTCGTATATAGTCAACTATTAAATTATTTAATAATTCATAATACATTTATTGACAAGCCCATTCCAAAAAAACCCAAACAAAACAAATACTTAAGAGATATTAAAATAAGCCAGGCACCACTTTAACTGGGCTTAATTTGTTTTGTAGGGTTAAAATTTAGCAGTCATCCCAGAACTTTTATTGGCTACCGGCGACTAAGAATTTTACAAAGGTATCTCGTTAGGTGACCATCAATTTTAGGATATGAGGAGTATGGTGCCAGCTGGGAAAAAAAAAAGAGAGTTGAAGTTGTTCACTTATTGTAATGAACTGGATACACCATAATTATTTAGCAGACCAACATTTTGATACGGTAAAATTCATATAATCAGCGTTATTCTATGACAAAATCGGTCTATATTGTAGTTTTAACTCAGATTAATGCTAGCGCATATAAAACAGACACTGAAAAGGTATTGAAGGATAAAAATTAGTGATTTGTACGGTCTCTTTCTGTCAACATGACAATCGGTGCATTGGTCTAATATTTCAAATGCTAATTGAGTTCATTTAATTATAAGAATTGTACAATCAAAAACTGACCAGTTGGTGCAACCCAATGATAACCGATGACGATTAAATTACAACCAATTCCCAATGCTAGTTTTGGCCACTGATCTTCCTTCCCACAACCAGTATCTTGAATATCTGACATTTTACATGTTCTGCAAGTATCATAAAAAGCAGTTTCATTACTAAAGGCACAAAACATCCAGTTAGGGCAAAATGACTTTAAATCAGCAAAAGCCAACACTGAGTACGATAGATAAAACTTGGCAGTGTCTGTATTCACTAAAGATTAGACAAGGGTACTACAGATCTGCTGATTAAACTAGTGTATAAATCTACAACACAAACTGCTACTGTCACAATACTAACATGTCAACTGTACATCTGGTGAATATTAATCTGTTCAACTTTTTAACTATACATCACCTATGTGTTATGCACAATATTTAAAAAAAAAAAACTGAAAGAAAAAAATTAAAAAAATTAGTTTACAACAAAAACATTGTACTGGACTAAATGAATAATAATATATCAACAGAATGATGGGAGTGAAAATGGACAACCGATAATGAAGTGGAGGTTATTTACAATGCCTATGTTACAATGTACATGTTTGAATGTATGATGAATGATTGTATAGATGAGTTGTGTGTGGTCTATGTACACTGACGTGATCATCAGCACTAGTCTCCAGTAATATATGTAGCACCACCGTATGCCAATGTTTGCACAAATGTGAACGCTGCCTAACAAAAGAAATGAACTTAGTTCCTCGTCATCACAAAATGCAGTCCCTCTGTCAATATTTCTAGCGTACCTCAACAAAGTCAAAATAATCTATTATTAGCATCTGGAATTGGTAACTTCAGTGTCTGTATAGCAAATTATACATTTCATTTACTTCATATATCACAGTTGCATCAATTCCAACAATCTGTTAATGGTACATATGCAGAATTCCTCTGAATTATTTCTGGTCATAAAACCATTGTCAATTTTCAAGAATATTTAACAGTGCAGTCATGTCAGATAGCATTTAATGTTTTGTTTAAATACTAAAAACTGTAAAGGTAGTTTAATTAATTTACAAACAGTATAAAATACTTAACAGAACTTAAATTACTGGTTCCAAATTGTGAGCAGAAAAATAAATGCACACACAAAATGTTCCCATCAAATTTTCAGTTCAAAATTTTAACCATACTTGTTAAAAGTAAACTCTATTATGATTGAGTTACAGAGACAGAAAATGCATGCCATCATTAAACATCACCTAAAGTGACTGCTGTATATATATAAAAAAAAAAAATTAAAAATCTATTTATGTTTTAAAAAACCCTCACATGAATCTATGAAATGATTCAAAATGCATTAAAAAAAAAAATAATTGCTATCAGTAGTAGTTGCTTGAACTTGGATATACTTTATTGGGCTTCCGGCTGTAGACGTCTGAGCCGGACACTATAGACGACTGTACAGATGAAGGATGCTGCTGTGGTGGGGTGTGGTTCCACTGAACAGTAGACGACTGGACTCCGTGGTTGTACTCAAACTGCTGCACTTGGGGCATCGAGTGCGGAGTCGTAACTTGAGCAATGTACTGTGCGTTCTGCGATGCACCAGACTGAATGGCACTGACAACACCTAGCTGCTGCTGCTGCTGTTGTTCGGAAGACCCAGGATAACGTGGAGCTGTTTGAGGTTGTGAAAGAAGAGCCCTGTTTACTGGAGCTGGCGAGGATCCATTTCGTACTGAAATTATTAATACAAATATACAACGGTAATAACAGTAATACCAGTAACACTAAGCTACATTAAATGTAGACCAAATACCCAAACTTAATTTTACCCCCCAATAATTTAATTTGACACAATAATACACTGAGTATGAAATGAAATAGAATGTAAGGACACTAATAATCAATTTTTGTTTGTTTTTTTGTTTTTGTTTAACGACGCACTCAACACATTATAATTACGGTTATATCGGCACATTATAATTACAGGTATATCGGCGTCGGACATATGGTTATGTCGAGAAAAACCCCAGTGGTTAGCTGACGGGGATCAATCCTAGACCCGACTGCGCATCAGGTGGGCACTGTACTGATAATCAAAATCCAAGAAAGTGATTATGTAGTCATTTATTTATTAAAAAGGCTTGGTAAGTCTGACATCTCCAAATGACAAACTTGTGACAATCCACATCGTATGTATATATGTATATTACAGGTTGTATCAAATACAAATTGCTCTATTTTTGGGGCAGGATGTAGCCCAGCAATAAAGCACTCTATGTGCGGTCGGTTTGGGATAGATCCACATTGATGAGCCCATTTCTCATTCCAGCCAGTGCACCACGACTGGTATGTCAAAGAGCGTGTTATGTGCTATTCTGTCTGTAGGAAGTTGGATATAAAATATCCCTTGCTACTCACAGAAAAATGTAGCAGGTTTCTTCTCCAAGTCCAGGGTTCGAACTTAACAGTCACCCGATCGTCCCTCACGACTGGAAATGACGACAGGCGACTAAAACCCACAGTAAGGTTGCCCGCCTGGCGACCAATTTGTTTAATTTATTTTTTTAATTAATAAAAAGTACAGCTATGTAGTGTACTTTTTTAGTTTTTGTTTTGTTTTGTTTAATGATGCACTCAACACATTTTAATTACGGTTATATCGGCGTTGGACATATGGTTATGTCGAGAAAAAAAAACAGTGGTCAGCTGACGGGGATCGATCCTAGACCGACCGCGCATCAGGCGGGCATTGTACCACTGGGCCACGCTGCCCGCTATGTAGCGTACTTTGCACCATGAAAAAGTGTAGGTCTGCTTTTACATATAAACATATGCCAAATATAAGAATAGGAGTAAGGTAAGTTAAGTGGCATGCAAAATTGGGCACAAATTCATGTCGACAAGATTCAGTCCTGGTTATGTGTACATGTAGAAGATCATATCTACTGAACACTGTATTTTAGGGTTTTTTAAAATTATTATTATTTCATCGAGATGGAGTGGGGGGGGGNNNGGAGAGAAAGGGGTTTGAGTCGGGTTATACCAGTGCTCAACGTTTGGTGAACGTAAGGATTTTTGTTTGTTGGAAATTATATAATCGGGAATTATATAATCCTATTATCTAATTTAATTTATTACATACCTGTGAGAGATATCGGAGTTTAATAACAAAATTGTACGTCACATTGTGACATACTGTTTTCCGTAACAAAGCTGGGATATAAACACTAACGCGATTGGCCAACAGCTCATTAAGTGAGAATGGGGTCAACACAATGTGACGTCAGATTTTGTACATTTCTTATTGAAAGCAGTGCTGAGTTCAGCCAGACCGAGCAGAAACACGTCCGCTAGACTAGTTTATGCGCTTCGTGTTAAAAAAGAATGGCCATTTTGGAAACCAGTTAAAATAGCTTGTAAACGTTAGCGAAAAACGGCTGGCTGAACTATTTGGTTTTAAAAGTTCCGTCGAATAAACTATTTGTGAAATCAAAATCTTGGTCATTAACCTCGATTGTGGGTGGGGTCTATGCTGTTTTTCGAACAGGAGCTGCTCTGAATGTTTACTTTTGTTTGATGAATTCTAGGCAATAATTATAGGTAAGTAATAAATAAAATACTAAACTCATTTCAATTTAATACCATTTTTATGAACTCGTACATTATAAAACGGTATCTAGCTCGCTTTCTCTTGCTAGATATCATTTTCTAATGTACTCGTTCATAAAAATGGAATTAAACTGAAATTCGTTTAGTATTCTCTATATGAAACGCTAAACGATTTCGCAAACTTAACACATGCGTAGCTCATGTCCTAACATGAGGATGATGATGATGAAGAAGATGATGATACTTGCAGTGCCTTGGAGTTAAGTGACTAACAATACCACAAATGTATTGGCAGTGACAGTGGGGAGTCACAGGCATGTCTGTTATTTATTTAAAGAGTGGGTTGGTCGAGTGCAGGAAAATATTATTCGGGCAAGTGAAAATGGATCTGGGCAAGTGAAAGTGCTGTCACCACTTGTCCAGATCGCAACTCAGATTTTTTATTTAAGTCTATATGTAAAAATTACCAAATGTTTGACATTCAATAGCCAAGGATTAATTTGTCAATGTGCTCTAGTGGCATCATTAAACAAAACAAACTTTTTTCCCTTCTATTTTTAACATTAATCCTTCTATTATCCTATTTTAACAATCATGATTCAATCACAACTTTCAAAATCAAAAAATAAAAATTATTGACAACCAACCTTGACCAGCAACAAGTGGTCTATGACCGGTCAGTGGCATCCGTCGGGCTGGACCATGAGGAACCAACGGCCGTGGTCCAGTGGGTCGGTTAGACACAGAATGGGACATAATGGGTCTTGATGGCAGAACACTTGGTGCCAAAGTCCGTGGTGTCCCAAGAGAACAAACCATTGGTCGCAAGCCACCGCGAGGTGGGGGTGGCGGCGGTCTGGACCCACCAGGAACCATCTGTCCGCCGATAGGAAAGCGAATAGGAACCCTAGGCAACATTCTTCCAGCAGGAGGAATACAGCTCCCTAAAGGAACTGTACTTGGCCTGACTGCAGAATGAGCTGGTGCAACTACGACAGTTGTGTTCTTGTCAGAAGACGGCTCCTCATCTACAAACAAACAAAATAACAATAAAACAAACCAGCATTCTGAGAATACTTTAATGCTTACAAATAAAAATAATGTATATAGCCATCAGTCAAAATACTTTATAGACGTGTTTCATTCTAATGTCAAAAACTTAATTTTAAACCAAAATTATTTTACATTTTCTCAGTTAAAAAGTTGGTTTTTAAATACTGTAGACCAGTAGAACCATGCTCTACAATGCATACATTAACTGAATTTTGTTTTGTTTTTTAGGCCATTCTGGGCACCACAACTGCTACAACAGGCAATTGTTGTTCTAATTAAACAAAAAGACTGACTTGTGTATTAAGCTGTCTGTGATAAAGTTGTAGGAATTTCAAATTGAAACGCTAAATTTGCAGTAATATTTTAGCTGACAACAGAAGTCTTAACTGTTTTAAAGGAACTGACAAGTCAACTGTGAGTGTAATTTAATAATAATTTTCAGTTTTTCCCACAACTGAAATCATGCATTGGTGTGACATATTTCACAGACTCTAGTCGGTACAACAGCGATTAAAAATAATAACAGTGAATACAACCGAACATAAGAGCATAACACCAGACTACACTGTGCTAAGCAGCCCTCAAATTAAGCAATCTGAATAAAATTAGCTCTACTGGGTCTAACCAGTAGATCTAACAGCATTGCGTGGACTCCCACGTGCAGGTGACATTTCATCTATAAATAACAATATAAATATCGACCAATTACACTTTGCCTTTTATAGAGTTATTCGGGAGCATACAAATTCTAAAAATACCGGGCGAGACTATTTACACAATAGACAAACTTATTGGTCCATTTCAACACTGAAAAATCAGGGGGAAAAGTACAATAATAAACTGGATTGTACGCTAGTATAAACAGATTTTATGGTTATACCATCAGAGTTCGTTGTTTTTGTCTTGAAACTAATTTTATATAAAATTTTATATTCTGTTAGTTTCCGGCATACTTCGTAATTCACCCAAATTATTTCATACACCCTCGGCATAATCCCAAATGTTTTCAAATTCTTTTCAAATCAATGGCATGATTTTGCAAGTAAGGTTTTGATTGGTCGAATGAAAGGTCAACTGACATGAGCTCCAACGGGCTGCTGATAGATCCACATGTACTAGTGGAATTAATTTTAATTAGATTGCAAATTAAGTTGTGAATAATTAATTAGTCAGGTCTCCTATCAGTTATGACTTCATTTTCTATCATTTTGTTTGCAATACATGGTTTTCACAACTGAAGAATGGTCTCATGTGACAGCACTTACTGAAATAAATAATACTCAAATAAAATAACATCTTTCTATAATAATGAGTCTCATCCTTCTTGAAAAATGTTTTTTGTAAATAATTTTAGTTTGGTTTGAGGTAAGAAGAAAATTAAGTTTTGTTTTAGAAATAACTAAAAAATACTATTTTTGGGTGCAATTTAGAAAACAATGGGCTAAAAAATAAACAGCTTGTAGTAAATTCCTAAGAATAAGAAAGGCATTCTCTGTGGAAAGGACTATATGTATATTTATCATATTTGTTATGGTCGAAACTCTTCCTGATATCATTTAAAATTCCATTAACATCTGGCAGGATTTCATCTCATAGAAATTACATGGGTCCTATTAAACGTAATAAAAAAAACCCAACAAAAAACTGCATTGAAATTCACTGACTGAAAATTTCAGTCTTAAGTATGATTAATTCATAATAAATTTCTTAATGTAATTTGTTTGCCATCTATGTTATTTAAATGTAATTTCTGGATAGTGCTTTCGACCACCCGCAAACACATGTCATGACTGTTGTTCATTGCAAATAGTTTCATATTATGGTATTGGTAACACCCAATTCAATCGAATAGCATGCTGGTATTCATTACTATCCATTCATTCATGTTTAGTACATTCCATTTTGATCAACAATTAAAATTTCGAAACTGGAGACATAACCGATTTGGTTATGACTGAAAAATACCATGTAACCTACTAATTTGAAGGAGGCAAAGATATCCTACAGTAAAGAAGATCCCACATAATACTTAACATTTTACACAGGTACATTAATTTATGCATTCATACACTCTCTAAATGAAAATGTCCACCCAAAAATGCTCAATAGTCTAAAGATAATGCTTAACAACAATCAGTGGAATATGGAACACTGGTAAAACATGCACAACAAAACTTTGCTAATTCTAAAATAAATAAGACAGACAAAACTTCAATTAAAAATAATAAAAAACACTAGGGCAAAAAAAAGCAGACATCTGCATTGTTATTTCAATCACAAAATACATTTACATTCATTGATATTCGAACATACAAACATTTTGGGGATTTTTTTGCAGGAAGATTGCAAATATACATGCATCAGGTTTTGCTCAAATCATTTACTGTAGTTAATTTGGAGAATTCAGACCTTGGTAGTCATGTTTTTAATCAACTACCAGATCAAATCCCCAGCAAAACCTGAATGGGCAAAGGATTTCAAATGGATCTTTATTAATCAGCACCAACATTTATACAATTAAGCACCAGCACATGAATGGCGGGTTTTTGAAGGTTTTTTTCATTAGGTTTAGATAAACAACAAGAATTTTTCCCATCCCTAGCTTAGGAGCATTATGCCAGTGGTAATAAATGATGTCATAATGCTAGTTGGTTCGTTTTAGCTCGATATTTTATTAAAATATTCACTATAAAAGCAATGTTGTTAACACATGAAACAGATGTGGCAAATGTAGTGTAGTTTATTTATAATAAAATAGTTTAAAAAAAAATATTTTAGCCATCTCTTTTTTTTAATGTAAAATAATGAATTATTACTGAATGGATGGGAGAAAAAGTCTCCGTCATATGCAGTCATGTGACACAAAAGGCATGTGTAGAAGGAAAAGCTCACCCTTGGTGGTAGAAATGTCATCTCTGGGACTCGTCAAGGGTCGTCCTAGGTCGAAATTTCCACCACCTTGGTGTACTTTTTGTATCCCACATAACCATATATGATAGTCTATTAATCTACTTACGCAAGTTTTGCTTAAATTTATGTGCTTATGCCCTCTTTCTGTAACCCAATATCATGTCTAAATTTAGAAAACAGTCTGGAAGTGGCAGTCCTCTGTCAGTGTTTCTGCTAGAAAGACATTTTTGGGTATGGCACTATTGAAGTGAAGGCAACCAGGCAACAGTGGGTATTGGAGGCATCCCCCAGAAAGAAAATGGGTTAAGTTTACAGTTAGGGTTAAAATAGTAACACAGTAATAATAAGAGTAATTAATTTTGTCAAAAGGGTAACTTAAATAAAAGTAATCAGCAAAACATTTTGGGAATGATGCCATATCCGTTTTACCCTCTGGCAGAAACCCTGTTTGTGGTGATGCAAGACGGATGAAATCTCCAGTAAAGGATTTCTTCATTATTTTTATCCCCTTCCAATTAACATTAATATAATACCTGGCCTCGGTAGTGTCGACGTTAAGTCATCGGAAATAAGGCTGGTAGGTACTGGATTTGCAGCCAGGTACCAGCATCCACAAAGAGGAAGTTTTAACAACTCAGTGGGTAGATGTAAGACCACTACATCCTCTTTTCTCTCACTAACCACCAACAACTAACAACTAACCCACTGTCCTGGACAAGCAGCCCAGATAGTCATGTTGTGTACCCAGGACAACATGCTTGAAACTTAATTTAATATAAGTAAGAAAATAAGTTGAAATGAAATGAAATATGTTATCACTTACAAGCACTAATCCTACTTATGAACACATAGTTAGAACAACTAATTCTACTTATATGAAAGAAACAAGTCTACGGGCAATAAAGCTTCATGCTATTAACAAGCAAGCTAACTGAAAACAAAAAAAGCAAACAAAAGAAGAACCAGGCAACAAGCAGAGTATCTACGGAGGGTTAGACACAGAACAGAACACAGCACGTAGAGCTGGTCTGCTCCGACATCAACTCACCATCGACCCGCCGACACGGAGGGGTCGGGGCACCATTTGGTGGTGGTGGGGGAGGCGGGGGTGTTTGTGAAGATGTGTCATTTTCCTCATTTTTCAATTCTACAAAAGCATTTTAATTACATAAACTTAAATACATAAATATGAACATACAATAAGATTAACAATATATTATTCAGATGACAACACTAAAAATTATTTTAAATATTTTTACTTTACTACAAAATTAGTAATTATGTAAAAAAAAATATATATATTTTTAAACTAGCACTTTTAGCATGAGCCAAGCTGCATAAGCAATCAAATGATTAATGTCACATGATGTAGTCAGTATTAAAAAATGAAACTATGAAGCGGATGTCAAGTGAAATAGTTTACCCTTGTCTTCTTCTTCACTTTCCTCCAGGCCAAATTCTTGTCGCAGTCTTTCCGTTAAACTCATGGGCTTCCGAGGTCCTTCCTTTTTCAGCCTCTTGACTGGAAGTATTGACAACAGTTTCAAATAGAAACATCAAAAACATCTATTCTCCAATAATAAAATAACTTCTACTTCTGAAATGTTCATACACTAAAGATCAATAACAATCACGACATTTATGGAATCTGTTGCACATTAGTAAGAAATAAAAATCCCTACACATTTACTGAATGTAACTCTTTTTCTTTTTCTTTTTTTCTCAAAAACAACAGACTTAAGTTCAGCCAGCCATTTTTCGATGAATGTTTCAAACTATTTTGACGGTTCCAATCATGGTCATTTGTGTAACCTTTAGACTAGTTACTCGATTAATTTTTAACAAAAAACCCATGTTGAGCGGGTAAAAGTTTATAATTTTTACTCACATATATTTACTTAAATGTTTTATAAATACATGAAATAAAGTTTATATATGAATCGGTAAGTATTATTTCCATGGGTTTTGTTTAATTTTTATTATTTGTCGAAAAAGTTGCATTTACTTACAGGCATTTGTGTCCAGCTATCCAGTATTTATGTCCATTATTCCCGATAACAATTGTTTTCTGACCAGAATTCTTTTTTTAAACCCGGACTACGATTCATATTGCAATATTTGGTGATTTTCGTTGTTGAAAAACTATCAAATTTATTATCAAATTAGCTGTCACAATAAGCAATCGATCCCTGAAAATGACTGCGACGTGCCGCCATTGTTACCGAAAAAATCAAAAACAAAATCCACCATTTCCGGAAATATGAATTAGGGAATGCTCTGTATATAGTATTCAGTATGTCGACTGGCGTTATATCTCGCCTGCAGTACTAAGAAGGTTAATGTGTAAAGTAAAAACCAGTCTAGCAAGTGTTAGTGACAAATTGATGACTATTCTTTGGAACAAAAACACTTTTTGTTGATGTATGAACAAAAATGTAATCACACACACCAATTTATATTTTATGAGATTATAGACAGTTAAATACTTTTACGTTAAAAAACCCCATAGCAAATAGCAACAAAAAAGAAATTAATGTATACATTATTTGTAATGCACATAGAAGTAAAACATACCCTTTCTTGAAACTTTCTCAGCAGCACTAGGAAGTGACGAGAACAGTGGCAGAGGTTGTAGACTAGCGATTCTGGAGTTATTCATGTGGGTACCGAGAGATGAAGAGAAAGATTTTATGGGCGTTGAAGAGTTACTATTATCTTGTTTCTTCTCCTTAATTCTCTTTCTGTATTCCAGCAAGCTAACCTTTAAAAAACAACAATTATCAATTACTATCAATCAATCAAGACAAGAATTGTTTCTAGGTTTTGTATGCCGTAAAACTATAATATAGTAAAATGTATGCTAATAAAGGTCCTTGTTTTGTTTGTTGTTGTTGTTGTTGTTTGTGTTTTTTTTTTTTTTTTTTTTTTTTG
>JAECMU010315023.1:0-12340 GCA_016106625.1 Dracogyra subfuscus
TGGGCTACTCTTTTTTTATTAGCAGTGAGGAATCTTTTATATGCACCATCCCACAGATAGGATAACACATACCACAGCCTTTTATATATACCAGATGTGGTGCACTGGCTGGAGCAAAAAATAGTCCAATGGGCCCACCGATGGAGATTGATCCCACACCAACCGCACATTAAGCAAGCGCTGTACCAGTGGGCTATGTCCTACCCACTATTCCTTAAAGGGACATACCCTAGTTTTTAAACACTAAGACATAGTTTTGACTATTAGAGGCATTTTTTGATAACTGAAATCATACTTCACTTAAATTTTATTGTTTAAAGTATCCATTTCCGTACATTCGAAGTGTTTTTGGTCATCCTGATGTTTTTTAATATTACAAAATTAATTTCTCATATTTTTAATAAGGCACGTGCCTCCGAGAAGTAACAGTTATGTAGTCAAGTTTTATTCTATTTTAGAGGGTATTTCACCATCTCAAAGTCAAAGACTCATGTTTCACTCAATTGTAACTTTATCAAAATGTGTTACAGGTTTGTAAATTAAACTAAACTTAATGTTAATTTTCATGAACTGAAATTAGGGTATGTCCCTTTAATAAATGCTTAAACATGAATGGTATTTTTTTTGCAATATGCATGAAACAAAATTAACTAATATTATGTAATCAGTTACAAAATATATTCAATTTAATATTTTGTCTACTATGCTTTCAAAATATCTACCTAAAGGGTAAAATACCCTGTCTAAAAATGGGTAAAACCATGTCAACCCTAATAGACTAAACAAATCATGTATTAGAAGAGACTAAATTTTACTTCACCTATAGATTAAGAGTGTTAGGAGATATTTCAGATTCCCCACACACACATATTTTACATCAAACGTCTCTATTATAAAACCCAATATTGCATCTATTTTTCATATTTCTTTTTCTTATTTTAAAAAGGTCTACCGGTAAATGAGTTAAATATTTGTTAAAATGTCCAGTCTTGATCGAGAACACTATCAATGGGTTTTAAAGTAATGCTACAGATACATTTAAAGTTTAGGTGTTTTTTTAATACTGAAGTTACATATACATATATTTGTTGCATTAAAAATTTACTTTAGGTTGTGGTTGTCATGAATACACCTCCGGTTTCAGATTTGGAATGACAAAAATATAGAAATGTTTTTTTAGTTTAGCAATTTTTAATTTTATTTGTGTTGAAAATTGACTTTGGGTTGTGTTTGTCATATGTACACACCTCCAGTTTCAGATTTGGATTGACCAAAAATACAGAATTTATTAAAGGGACATTCCTGAGTTTGCTGCAATGTTTTAAGATGTTATCGACTAATAAAATATTTCTATGATTAATCTTACATATTAAATATATTTTTCTTGTTTAGAATATTAGTGGCTGTATATAAAACGTGTTTCTGGTCGTTCTAATATTTGTACTAGGTTAATGTTCATTTTAATTCCTAAACAATATTTTTTCGTATGTACGCAATTATTTGGAGACAAAATTCAGTTTCGGCTTCTTACAAATATTAAGACGACCAGAAACACATTAAATATATAGACACTGATATTCTAAACACAAAAATATATTTAATATATGTTTAATCGTAGAAATATTTAATTTTTCGGAAACATCTAACAATGCAGTAAACTCAGGAAGTTCCCTTTACCAGGCAATAGAAACAAAAATCTGTATTACCTCCCACCCCTCCCTTATTTTTGGAACTGTCTTGAGTTAAAAAGTGACATCATGAATGTGTTTGAGTGATGTAGACCAGAAGAACAATTACAGGCTTAACGATACTGTTAAATCAAACAATGGCAAAATTCCCCACTCCATGATTACATGCTCTTGTTCAGAAAGCAATTACAAAATGCCAAATTTTCCTCTGCATTTTTAATTTGTCATCTGGAGAATTTGATCAAACCTGTGTAAAATGAAAAATCAATACTGTTTAAAACAATCCATTGCACAACCAAACGCCAGAGTTCGCCATTTTCTGAAGTGGTGAGAAAAATTGTGTTGTTGTAATTGTGTGCATAAAATGCCACCACTGAATAGAACGAATGAATGAATGAGAGAATGAGTAAGTGGATGGATGGATGGATGGATGGATGGATGGATGGATGGATGGATGGATGGATGGATGGATGGATGGATGGATGGATGGATGGATGGATGGATGGATGGATGGATGGAAATAAAATGTTTATATTCATTTAAAGGTAGAGTCAATTATAATATATAGTCCTAGAGAGAAAATCCGCTACATTTTTCCAAAAGACATAAAATTAAATTGAAATGTCTGTTTAATAAAGTTTCTATTTAAACAATGCTCCAACTCCATATAACCATAATAAAAATGTGTTGAGTGCATCGTTAAATAAACCATTTTCTTCTTTCCTTTCCTTAAACAGTGCAAAAATATATTAATAAAAATAAATAAATGCATAATAAGTTTAAATGTCGAGAAAACCCCCAGTGGTTAGCTGACGGGGATCGATCCTAGACCGACCGCGCATCAGGCGGGCACTGTACCACTGGGCATGCTGCCGACTAAATTTAAATAAAACATACTGTAATAAAATTCATAAAACATTTTTGTCACTTTGTTTTCAACAGTTCTCAAACATTCTGTACATTCTGTGAGATATATAAAGAAATGTAATCTTTTATTTTTTACTAAAATGCAAATGTTGACACTTTTTAATTCTTTTTTAAATAAAACTATTAAACAGTTTGATAAATTTGTTATGATGCCTATACATTTTTATTGTTTTTGTTTAACGATGCACTCAACACATTATAATGACGGTTATATCGGCGTCGGACATATGGTTATGTCGAGAAAAAACTCCAGTGGTTAGCTGACGGGGATCGATCCTAGACCGACCGCGCATCAGGCGGGCACTGTACCACTGGGCTATGCTGCCCGCTCGATGCCTATACAAGAAATTACTTTTAAAATGTTGATATAATTAAAAAGATAACTTGAGTTGTCATATCAGTAAACTTATAACTTGACAAAAAAGTTAAAACATATTTTTTGTTTATTTCAGGTAACTGTTAATAATTAAAAAATTATTATTTTTAAATCTTAAGTATTAACTGAATTTATTAAGCACCTATTTTTAGTATATCTGTTAAAAATACAGCATACAAATTTAATTATAACTTTTTTCAGCAATAAAATTAATGGTGTCAGAATCAAACTTCCAACATTATTAGATTAATTAAGTTAGCAGTAGGTTGGTTTTCGACAAGCTGAAATACAATTAACTCATCTCCTATGAGGATTATTTCTATCTTCATTGTACATAATATCATAAGCTATATCTTCTTGTTATCTTTTTATGATGAAAACAAAAAATGCAAAAAGCATTTCATGTTTTACTCGTCTATACTTCTGTCCTAACATTTTGTTTGTTTGTTTTGTTTATAACGACACCACTAGAGCACATTGATTTATTAATCATCGGCTTGTGGATGTCAAACATTTGGTAATTCTGACTCGTATTTAAGTGTGTCGTTAAATAAAACATTGCCTTCTGACTCATATAGTTATTATTATTAGCGGGCAGCATAGCCTAGTGGTACAATGCCTGCCTGATGCGCGGTCAGTCTAGGATCGATCCCCGTCAGCTAACCACTGGGTTTTTTTTCTCGACATAACCATATGTCCGACGCCGATATAACCATAGTTATAATGTGTTGAGTGCATCGTTAAACAAAAAAAACAACAACAACAAAACAACCAACAACATATAGTTATTAGAAGAAAGGCCACTACATTTTTTCTTATGCAGCAAGGGATCTGTTATATGCACCATCGTACAGACAGGATAACACATACCACAGCCTTTGATGTACAAGTTGTGGTGCACTGGTTGGAACGAGAAATAGCCCAATGTGTCCACCAAGGTAACATTTTTAATCCAATTTGCTTGGTTTCTGCCAAGTAGTAGGTTTTTGCATGTGCTGTCACATTATAACATTCTTTAGACAGCTACACAGAGAGAATACTTCTATGAGTAGTTACCAGCCTCGGTGGTGTCGTGCTTAGGCCATCGGTTAACAGACTGGTAGGTACTGGGTTCAGGTCCCAGTCAAGGCATTGGATTTTTAATCCAGATACCGACTCCAAACCCTGAGTGAGTGCTCTGTAAGGCTCAATGGGTAGGTGTAAACCACTTGCACCGACCAGTGATCCATAACTGGTTCAACAAAGGCCATGGTTTGTGCTGTCCTGCCTGTGGGAATCGTAAATAAAAGATCCCTTGCTGCAAATCGGAAAGAGTAGCCCATGAAGTGGTGACAGTGGGTTTCCTCTCAAAAACTGTGTGGTCCTTAACCATATGTCTGATGCCATATAGCCGTAAATAAAATGTGTTGGGTGCGTCGTTAATAAAACACTTCTTTCTTTCTTTCTTTCTTTCCATGAATAGTCATTCGATATGCCATTTATCTTACAAGATGTTTTAGAATGTATTTAATGAGTGAAAGTGAGTTATATATTCAGCTGATTGGAGTTTTCTTATTCCGACTAGTGTACCACAAATGGTCGAAGGCTGTGGTATGTGTTGTCCTGTCTATGGGAAAGTGTATATAAAAGAGCCCTTGCTGCATTATAAAAAAATATATAGGTTTCTTGCGATGACTACGAGTCAAGAATTATCAAATGTTTGACATCCAATAGCTGATGATTAATTAATTGATGTGCTCCAGTGGTGTCGTTAAACAAAACAAAAGGTTTTTTTTTTTTTTGTTGTTGTTGTTTTTTGGTTTTTTAACGAGGCACTCAACACATTATAATTACGATTATATCAGTGTCGGACATATGATTATGTCGAGAAAACCCCCCAGTGGTTAGCTGAAGGGGATCGATCCTAGACCAACCACACATCAGGCGGGCATTGTACCAATGGGCTATGCTGCCCACTCAAAACAAACATAAACAAATTGTAAGATAAATGGTATTCATACATATCCTCAAAAACCAGGTTAACATTTATTTTTTTAATTTTCCCGTCAACTGAACATGACCACTTCCTTAGGTCATCTTTAAAAAATTCTCCTTTTAAAAAAATATTTTGCTAGTAAATAGAGGATTTGTCATGAGTGTTTTTTTAATATGGAAAATATCAACTGAGTTTATGTTAATCGGTATACTGCATAACTAGACAACAATGATATTTTACATATTAATAAACACAAATAGTGAATTCTATTTATCCTATAACACTTCTAAAATAACATTATAATTTGATTTTTAGTAAATCACATTACCATACTATAGTCACCTCCATTGATAATATGATGTCATCACAATTAGAACAAATTAATTTGATGTCAAGCATTTTAAATAAAGTTTTGAAAACATTACGCTCAGGTACACAAGTCTTGTTGGCTTGTAAGCAAATGACCCATCCACAGCAACACATTACTTAGAGACCTTGCACATTTGCATACCATTATTAATCAGTTTAATACCCTACAATTATCACATGGGTTTATGACATGGATATCATGGATAACTTATAAGATAAATTACATTATACTTTAAAGGGACATACCCTAGTTTTTAAACACTAAGACATAGTTTTGACTATTAGAGGCATTTTTTGATAACTGAAATCACACTTTACTTAAATTTTATTGTTTAAAGTATTCATTTCCATACATTCGAAGTGTTTTTGGTCATCCTGATGTTTTTATAATATCACAAAATGAATTTCTCATATTTTTAAAAAGGCACGTGCCTCTGAGAAGTAACAGTTATATAGTCAAGTTTTATTCTATTTTAGAGGGTATTTCACCATTTCAAATTCAAAGACTCATGTTTCACTCAATTGCAACTTTATCAAAATGTGTTACAGGTTTGTAAATTAAACTAAACTTAATGTTAATTTTCATGAACTGAAACTAGGGTATGTCCCTTTAAAGCAGTAGTTAATAAATAATTTTGATGGGAAGCTCCCATCATGCAACTTTTGAGATGGCATCTTTAAAACAACTACATTTGAAATATAAACTGCTTCATCTTTTTTTAATTTCCAGTAATTAACTAAAATGTGAAAATTCTACATACTCACTGTGTAACTATGAAAAAAGAAAAAAAACCTTGAAAAAATCATATAGCATTACATACAAAAATTGTATGGTGTTTGTGTGTTCTGTGTTATTTTATTTTCCTCCTTACTCTGGAGCACCCATGTGACAAGTGATAGGTTAAAGCACTGTTATTCTGATCATGAACTCACGGTATTGTCCGTAACACTCTGGAGATTACCAACATATCCAAGTGTCTTAGATTTAACCTCAACAACAAAGCACCCGTCAGCAGTAACATTCAACAAGTTCACACAAAAAACACAACACATTTAAACCTAGCTGACAAAGTTAATGTGTTTTTGTTCTTTTTTTTTCTGTTGTGGCGATTATCTGTTTGATTAATCTATCAAGATGTACCATTTTTTTGCTAATTATACTTTTAAGTTAAGTAAAGTTTTCAGTTACACGATCAACTTCTGAATCCAAATGACAAAACAGTTATCCGTTATCAAGACTATATCTGTTTTCTAGATCAGAGAGTCTGTCAAGCAAAATCTCTTCATGTCTTCAATTTTTTGTTGTGGGCGGGATGTAGTCCGGTGGTAAAGTGCTCGCTCGATGCGCAGTCGGTTTGGGATCGATCCCTGTCAGTGGGCCCATAGGGTTATTTTTCATTCCATCCAGTGATATATCAAAGGCTGTGGTATGTACTATCCTGCCTATGGGATGGTGCATTAAAAAAAGAAACCTTGCTGTTAATCGAAAAGAGTAGCTCATAAAGTGGCAACAGCAGGTTTCCTCCCTCAATATCTGTGTGGTCCTTAACCATATGTCCAATGCCATATAACCGTAAATAAAATGTGTTGAAGTGCATCGTTAAATAAATCATTTCCTTCAATTTGTTGGGGTTTTTTTGTGATACATTTCCTGTCCTGGATAGAGGAGTCAGCCGAGGCCAGCACCTGTGCCCATGACAGGCGTGCGCTACACCAGCTTGTTCTGATTGTGTACGTAAAACCCTATGTCCATGACCTTGTGATACAGGTAAACCTGTGTTAACCAGTTCACTCATGGAAGGAAGGATATGTTTAATTTAACAATGCACTCAACACACTTTATTTAAAATTATATAGCATCAGACATATAGTTAAGGACCACACACAGATATCGGGAGAGGATACCCACTGTTGCCACTTCATGGGCTACTCTTTTTTATTAGCAGCAACGGTTCTTTTGTATGCACCATCCCACGGGCAGGGTAGTACATACCACAGACATGGCTATACCAATCCTGGTGCAATGGCTGAAATGAGAAATAGCCCAATGGGCCCACTAATAGGGATCGATCCCCAACCACTTTACCACTGGGCTATATTCTGTCCCCCTCAAACACAGATAAGAATTATGTAACATCAACAGCATGGTAAGTTTGGGATTGATCCTCGTCGTGGACCCATTGGGCTATTTTGCATTATAGCCAGTGCACCACAGCTGGAATATCAAAGGCCATGGTATGTACTACCCTGTCTGTCGGATGGTGCATATTTAAAAGATCTCTTGCTGCTAATCGAAAAAGATTAGCCCATGAAGTGGTGACAGTGGGTTTTCTCTCTCAAAATCTGTGTAGTCCTTAACCATATGTCAGACACCATATAAACAATACTTCACTGTATTTGATTTTATATCACTTTACCGGCCTCGGTGGCCTAGCGGTTAAGTCGCCGGAAAACAGGCTGGTAGGTACTGGGTTCGCAGCCCGGTACCGGCTCCCACCCAGAGCGAGTTTTTAAGGACTCAATGGGTAGGTGTATGGCCGCTACACCCTCTTTTCTCTTTCACTAACAATAACAACTAACCACACTAATTTCTATTCTGTCCTGGACAGACAGCTCAGATAGCTGAGGTGTGTGCCCAAGACAGGCGTGCGCTATAACAGCTTTCTCTGAATGTGCACGTTAAACAATATTGAAAATTGAAATGAAAAAAGCTAATCGAAAAAGAGTAGCCCATGAAGTGGTGACAGTGGGTTTTCTCTCTCAAAATCTGTGTAGTCCTTAACCATATGTCAGACACCATATAAACAATACTTCACTGTATTTGATTTTATATCACTTTTATTTTACCACAACACATAACAGTTTCTTCAGAGTGTAATGTGGTCAATGACAGGATTTAAAAAAAGGTTTATATTTGTAAAACCATTTTTTAATACATGTATAATAATAATCTTCTCTTTTTTTTACAGTAAACTGATTTTCTAATAATATTTTTTCAAGGGTGTGAATTATGGATGACAAACTGATAATGTTTCTTTCTTTTTTCTTATTAACAATAAAACGTGTATCATATCAGTCAAAAATATCCTTTTTATACGATTAAATAGGTCAGGTTTTTTTTTAAATATGGCTCAATAACTGATTTGTAATTCATATATCAACTGTGAATGAAATGAAGGAAGGAAGTGTTTTATTTAATGACACACTCAACACATTTTATTTACGGTTATACAACGTCAGACAAAAAATTATGGTTAAGAAACACACAGGTATTGAGACAGAAAATCCACTTTTGAGACTTCATGGGCTACTCTTTCTGATTAGCAGCAAGGGATCTTTAATATACACCATACCACAGACAGGATAGTGCATACCACAGCCTTTGTTACGCCAGTTGTGGAGCACTGGCTAGAATGAGAAATAGCCCAATGGGCCCACCGATGGGAATCGATCTTAGATAAAACTTATAGGTATCTTTAAATTAACTATTTTAACTAGTTGTTGTTAAATAACATTAATCTCTTTATTATATTTAGGCAGTTTGCATTTTAGGTATTCCATAAATATTTATAATGAAGACTTAAAACTGAATGTAGTGATAGAATTTGTTTTTACTTTTTAAAAAAACCCAACATTATATGAATTTAAAAGCCACTGAGGCTATTTTTATTTAAAGAAAACTGTGACTATAAAAAATATTTTATATATATATATATAAGAAACTATATTCATGACAGAAAGTAAATGTATACTATTTCAAAGCATTTAAAAAAATGAAGACTTATAAAGTTAAAAGGACATTCCTGAGTCTTCTGCATTGTAAGATGTTTCCAACTAATAAAATAGTTCTACAATAACACTTACACATTAAATATATTTTCTCGTTTAGAATATCAGTGTCTGTATATTTGATGTGTTTCTGGTCATCTTAATATTTGTAAGAAGCCCAAATTTTGTACGTACGAATTTTTTTATTTTAGGACATAAAATGAAATTTAACCCAGAACAAATACTGGAACGATCAGAAATATGTTTAATATACAGCCACTAATATTTTATGCAGGAAAATATATTTGATATTTAATTACAATCGTTAAAAAGTCTCTGTTAGTCGATAACATCTTAAACATTGCAGCAAACTCAGGAATGTCCCTTTAATATTTAAAATAAATAAATAAATAAATAAATTCCCATCAGGTATTTTATGTTCATCATTGTAGTAACAATTCGTTTGTGGAACTTGGTACTATAACTGGCAGGATTTTCCTTTTCTGAATTACTGATCACATAATACTTACCACACAACTGTTAAAAATAAATAATCAATCATTATACTGACAACAATACTGATATATTATTATTACTGCATTGTCCATTTATAGCAAGATACCTTTTTCTTCTTTTTTTTGCGCTAGGGTGTCATTAAACGTTCATTCATTCATTCATATTTTATTTTATTTACTTATCTACCTCCTTTTTTTCTTTTTTTTTTTGCTATAAAAAATGGAAGAAAAAAACCCTGTAATTTACTGAACTATGACTATATATATTTAAAAAACAATAATGAATATGAATTATGTTTTAATACAATATTTAAAAATTAATACATTGATTTTAAAAAATGTTAAAAAATGTTAAAAATATAGAAAACAAACGTGATGGTAGTATTTTTCTAACAATCAGAAACATACATTTTTTAAAAACCTGAAAACTAAATTCTTAATACCACATTCACTATAAAAAAAAAAAAAAAAATAAACATTTAATTTTTTTCTTCCAGCACTATGCAATAATTAAAAAACCCAAATGTCATCAAAGAAAAAGATGACATCATTCAACAGCGAGGAAATGTTACAAAACCGGTCCTAAACCGTTAATAAAACAAGTTAATAGCATCTTTCTCATCTCCCAACAATGACAACGGGTGAATCAATTCAATTTATTACCACAACTTTGATCCACTGTAACAGCAATCTACTGTTACAGCCGTATATACCGCTGATACCACTGTACCTCACACACATACACACACACACACCATACACACATACACACACACATACACACACACATACACACACAGAGAGACACACACAAACAAACACATACATAGGCGGACACCAATCATGCAGCACGTGGCCGCCACGCACTCACTGACGAACCGAGGAGGAGAGGAACGAGAGGAACGGAGAATCACTCACCTGAATCGTGGGCCACAGGCTGTACTCATCCCGCGGGTGTCGGTCCGTGGTCATGTTGAGGCCAGCGTAGCACTCGGGGCTGCCAAAAGAACGATACATCACAGTGAGAGAGGGCTACACACAGTGAGCGACCGATCCAACACTACACAACACAGCACAGCACACACACACACACAGCCGTTCTTCTGCATGCAATCACAGGCCGTTTGCAAAAAATGATTACCCAACCAGAGTTACTTAACTCGATAGTAGTACGACTGCACGATGGCACAGCATCGTTCTCTGGACGCGAACCCTCGGGGGGTTGTGTGGAGAGCAGCATTAACTCCACTTGAGTGCGATTCACATTCTGGGGTTTTTTTGCTGGGTTTTTTCTTTCTTTCTTCCCCTTTTTTTTGGTTATATTTATAAAACAAAAGCATACCTCTTGATGGGAAATGTTGTTATGTAACAGTAATATGAATATTAGGTTATTTTTCTACAATGCCATGACGTAAGAGTAATATGAATATTAGGTTATTTTTTTACGATGCCGTGACGTAATAGTAATATCAATACTAGGTTATTTTTCTATGATGCCATTACATAACAGTAATATCAATATTAGGTTATTTTTCTATGATGCCGTTACATAACAGTAATATCAATATTAGGCTATTTTTCTATAATGCTGTTATGTAACAATGACATGAAGTTACGCCATTACATAACAATGATACAAGGTTATTGATCTCTGTTGGTGGGCCCATTGTGCTATTTCTCATTCCAGCCAGTGCACCATGACTGGTATATCAAAGGCTATGGTATGTACTGTCCTGTCTGTGGGTTGGTGCTAATGATGTAAGCATTTAGCAGCTTTTTCTTTTAAGACTATGTATCAGAATTACCAAATGTTTGGCATCTAATAGTAATTCTCAGTTCATATTTATAAAACAAATCCATCCCTCCTGACAGGATTAGGTAACACTAATATCAATATTAGGTTATTTTTCTATGATGTCATTACATAACAGTAATATCAATATTAGGTTATTTTTCTACGATGCCTTTACATAACAGTAATATGAATATTAGGTTATTTTTCTACGATGCCTTTACATAACAGTAATATGAATATTCGGTTATTTTTTACGATGCCGTTAAATAACAGTAATATGAATATTAGGCTATTTTTTACGATGCCGTTATGTAACAGTAATATCAATATTATGTTATTAAATTACGATGCTGTTACATAACAGTAATATCAATATTAGGTTATTTTTCTATGATGCCGTTACATAACAGTAATATAAATATTAGGTTATTTTTCTACGATGCCGTTACATAACAGGTATATAAATATTATGTTATTTTTCTATGATGCCGTTACATAACAGTAATATAAATATTAGGTTATTTTTCTATGATGCCGTTACATAACAGTAATATAAATATTAGGTTATTTTTCTATGATGTCGTTACATAACAGTAATATCAATATTAGGTTATTTTTCTATGATGCCATTACATAACAGTAATATCAATATTAGGATATTTTTCTACGATGCCTTTACATTACAGTAATATCAATATTAGGTTATTAATTTACGATGCCGTTACATAACAGTAATATCAATATTAGGTTATTTTTCTATGATGTCGTTACATAACAGTAATATAAATATTAGGTTATTTTTCTATGATGTCGTTACATAACAGTAATATAAATATTAGGTTATTTTTCTATGATGCCGTTACGTAACAGTAATATAAATATTAGGTTATTTTTCTATGATGTCGTTACATAACAGTAATATCAATA
>JAECMU010315188.1:0-10601 GCA_016106625.1 Dracogyra subfuscus
GACCGTAAAGCGAAGTGGAAAAGAAGGAAGATACAGTCACGTGACCGGAACTAGAGAGCAGTAAACAGTAGATGAATTTAGGCCATTCCATTGGCTTTAGGGATGTTCGACCAGACCACTCCGTGGGGGGGAAACTGCACTTTGTTTGAGGATCGGTAATGTTAAAAGAAATAGAACCTCTAAATATGATATGTACAAACAGCAAAAGAACAATCATAAATTACATCATCTTTGTAAAAGACACAGAGTCAAAAAAAGCAAACAAACACAGAGAGAGAGAGAGACAGAGACAAAAGAGAGATAGTGAGAGAGAGAGAGAGAGAGAGAGAGAGAAAGAGAGAAAGAGAGAGAGAGAGAGACAAAAAGAGAAATAGAAAGTGTTAGAGAGAGAGAGAGAAAGAAAAAAGAGACACACACACACAGAGACAGACAGACACATAATTACATGTATAGGGTAGATTGGAGATTGAGGATTCAGATTCACAAACACAGAGTTGGAAACTCACCAACCTACCTTACAAGTAGACAGAGAGTGTTATAGACAGATCGATATAGATCACACAAAATGATCAAGGGAGAGATCTGCACATACAAAGTAATAACACACTATCAGTATAATCACTTTACCATCTCACAGTGACAGACCCTACTTTTTAACACTACATCCGCTGTTTGGAATAACTGAAATCAGCCATTACTTATATATTAATATTTAGATTATCCATTTTCATACATCCAGTCTCTCTGGTCATCCGACCAGCTTCAGTGGTGTTGTGGTTAAGCCATCAGAATTAAGGCTGGTAGGTACTGGGTTCATAGCTCGGTACAGAGCGAGTTTTAACAACTCAATGGGGTCTACTACACCCTCTTATCTTCTCAATAACATACTAATATAGTAATAACTAACCCTCTGTCCTTGACAGACAGCTGAGGTGTGTGAACCGTAATTGGATATAAGCACAAAGATAAGTTGAAACAAAATGGCAATGCTGGTGTTTCTGAAACTGCAGAATTAATTTTATTATTAAAAAATTAAATGAAAATACCTCTGAGAAATAAACATTATGAAGTCAAGCTTGAGTGTTGTTAAAGGGACATTAATTACTGAGTTTGCTGCACTTTTTAAGATGTTATCGACTAACAGAGACATTTAAACAATTGCAGTTAAATATCATATATATTTTTGTACATGAAATATTAGTGGTTTTATATTAAACGTGTTTCTGTCATTCTAATATTTGTTAAATAGGTTAAATTTCATCTTATTTCCTAAAATATAGTTTTTTCGTACATACAAACTTATTTGAAGACAAAATCAACTTTGGGCTTTTTACAAATATTAAGATGACCAGAAACACATTGAATATACAGACACTTATATTCTAAACAAGAAAATATATTTAATATGTAAGTTTAATCGTAGAACTATTTTATTAGTCGGAAATATCTTACAATGCAGCAAACGCAGGAATGTCCTTTTAAGAGAATTTTATCTGTCTCAATGTCTGTCTTATTTCATTTTAGTGCAAGTTTATCGAAATGTATTACCGGTTTGTAGATTATTTAAAGTTAATGTGGGTTGAAAACTTCTACCAAAATTAGACATTTTAAAGCCACAGATCCTAGTTTCAACCCGAAAAAAGGGACACCTGTAACATATTTGTATAATGTTACAAGAGTCTGTGATGTTGAAATGGTGAAATATAGTTAAAAATAGACTAAAACTTCACTCCATAACCATTATTTCTCAGATGCATGTACGTTTATTTAAAATATGCTAAATATTTTTTGTGATATTAGAAACACCAGGATGACCAGAAACACTTCGACTGTACGTAAATGGATAATGTTAACAATAAAATATAAGTACTGTTTGATTTCAGTATTCATAAACAGCTCTAATAGTGAAAATTATGCCTTAGTGTTTAAAACTAGAGTCTGTACTTTTAAAGGCATACTGTCACAGATCACTGACCTATTTAATGGTCTAATAAAGTATTACCTAAACAAAAATAATTTGATTTGTTCCTAAATGTTCTTTATTCAAACATCTTCATAACCACCATACTCCATTTATTAATGATATTTTGTAAAAATATTATTGAATTATGGCAAATTAATGGTCCATAATTAAAAAACTAAAACTGTTGAGAGGGATGACATGGATTTCACTCCATCATGGTTCAGTTAAGGTGATGCGATAGCAAGATTTGGTTTCCAACAATTAATGTAATTTTAATTTATTATCCATTTTTAGAGAAATAAGGTCCTTAAATCTGTGACAGTATGCCTTTAAAGTACATGTCCATATATGTGGAGATGTTTAAGACTGTGTCTATTACCAGTCCTCAGCTATACTATAAATAATAATCTCAAGCCCTGGGATTTGACAGAAATTAATGATTGATTCTGGTACTGTGTTGGTAAAATAACACAACCGAAATTTCGTTTCCCATGATTACTATATCGAGTATGACTATTACCGTATATCGCTGTGTATTAGCCGACTCCATGCATTAGCCGACCCCCTAGTTTCACCCTCCAAATTGGCTTTAAAATTATAGACCTTGTATATAAGCCGACCCCCCCTATTTTGCTTTAGCTACAAGTGTCTTCCACCTGAACTCAACCTTAAAATTAACGTAAAGTTGCAGACTTGTATAAAGTTATAAACGATTCAAGCGATTGCGTGCTGGAGTTTCATGTTCATCGTTCAGTGTTCTCGTTGCTCCATTTATGCTGGGCACCGCGCCCCGCTTTTCCATTTTGCTGCCCTCCTTTCACGTTCCCCGCCCTCCTTTATTTTTGAGCGTCCCTCTTTATTTTCCAGCACCTATCACCGCTATTTCCAAATGCACACTTTTTTCCACAAAAAAAAACAAAACAAAAATCCAAAACTATCAGTCTGCACACTGGACATCAAACGAAACAAGACCAGAAAACAACCCACGAAACATTTACGACAGTTACTGTAGCGTAATTTAACAGCCTCTATTTTGTCCCATATCTGTATCCATTTGTATGTTTGATAGACACAATAAAAGTTATATTTTATGTGAACAATGAAAACATCTCCGAATGAAAAACAAAAAAACACTCACTTACTTGGCTCCATATTTGTCACGTGATCAGAATGGTCATTCTGTCTTTGGTTTCCACTAACTATCGTCAAATATTTTGTCCTCAGTTGCAGATATAATAGGTTGTAACTGATGATTTTTACTTTCTGTCATTATGTTTATTCGGGAGTGCCAAATAACATATACACTGACTTTACAAAAACGAAACTTATCAGCTGGCGATAATATTTTATCACAGTGATCGATTCATTCGATGAAGATGGGGAAAAAAATGTATCTCTACAAATATCGTTATTGTTTTTCGTATATCTTGAAATCTTTATTAAAAATAATAATATTAAAACTTTGATCGGTCCAGCAAAACAAGAACTACCTGTGAATGTCAGACCGATAATATTGTTTTGGTTCAATTAAAAGATGAGTCTGCGTGTGTTTCGCATTTATAAACCTTTTTGCACTTTTGGCAAAATAAGGAGTATTTCTTTTTACAAAGTCTACCAACACGCAACAATATGGTAACCAACATCCTTCTCTTAATTTTCACCCAGCGAGAACACTGTCGTTCATGTTCCCATCTATCATAATTATCTGATTTTCGTTAATTATAGAAACATGTAGTGTATTAAACAGATATGTATCTTTATTAGTAATTATATATTAAAACTAACCAAGTCAGATGTCTGTGTGGTCTACAAAATGACTAAGTACATCTGCTTTCAAACGTCATTTGTCACAGCTAACTTATCCGGAAGCAGTAGCCGATTTCTATTCATAGAAACAATGTCCAGTTAATTTATTTCTCGTAAAATATAAGTACCAAGATAGCGAAATATATGTTTTATTCTCTTACATTCTTGATTGCAGCCACATGTTAAAAAAAACCACAGTGACTGTTTGCATTGTTGATTGTGCTAATCGGTCTTTTCATTACTAGTCGGCTATACCCTACCATACCCTACCATACCCAACCACCCGTGTCGATTAATCCCCAGCCGACAAACAAAACAAATGAAGCTGGAACAATTAACATGTTCACCGGTTTAGTAAGCAGTTTTGTAATGACACATGACCTGCAAAGTTTTCCGAAACTGTTTTGATCGGTCACCATTTATTGTTGTTTAAACAGATAAATATTACTAAATAACTTTTAAACACCAACATTTATTAAAGATGAACATATATATACAATTTTAATATCTTTTATTTGTAATAGCTTGTGTTAAAATGCAATATTAAACCTTTATGAAATCGGAAATGCAGAGCACAATAATGACAACAGATCGAGTTGAGCCGTGACGCCACAATTCTAACTTTACATTTCCAATAAAATGTTGACTCCTTAGATAAGCCGACCCCAGCCTTTGACTTGATAATTTTTGTACCAAAAAGTCGGCTAATACACAGCGATATACGGTAAACGAAAATAATGTATATATAATTATTTTTAAAAACAGTTTCCAGTGAGTTTCCATGATCACAAGACACGGAACCAAAAATGTGTTTCCCATGAAATTTGAAATCCTACAGCGTGTAATCCATGGTTAGCTCTGGGTAAGCAAAACATTTCGCCAAATTGTCATTAAACTTCAAAAATTACAGAAATCAACAGATATTTTCTTTAAAATGTCAATTATTACCTGAAATTATTTCGCCAAATTAAAATATAATTCGCCAATTGCTTTAAAAATGTGCAAATGGCCCGTGTAATCTATGAAGACCTATCTGAACATTGTCTACCTCTGTGGCTAGGATTGTTCCACAAGCTCCCTCGGGTCTCTGGTGGTGAAAGTCAAGCATTTCAGTCAAAGGGAAGTCACCACAGACGTCGGCATTCATCACAAAAAAACACTTGGGATTGCCGGTGAGAATCTGGTCCCGGAAGTGGTAGATACCACCTGCTGTGCCCAGAGCAGTGTACTCTTGTAAATATCTACATTTAGAAAAGAAATAACATCTTAATTACTGTATACAAAGCTCAAACTTAACGACGATAATTGCTGTCATGTACATGTATATAACAGGCCCACGTTTATAAATTTGTAGGCTAGAGCATGCATACCATTTGTATGGCGATGTCATGACGGTACTGTCTCAGACTCTATTAGAGTCTCGGAGGTGGGACGTAGCTCTTCCATCCCCTCCTAATGGCCACTGTAAGTAGTTGCAAATAGAACCCCTCCCTTAAAAACTCCTGGATCCTCCCCTGCTGATAATGTAGGGTAGAAACATGACATTCACCTGATCTGGATCTGGAACTCCTGTTGGCAGTTAAGGATGAATTTGCTGAGTGCATCGTTCGGCTGGTAAAAGCCAATCAGTATGATCTCCTTCAAGTCTTTCACCTGAAATACACATCATATTTAACAATAACAGTTTGGCTGGTAAAAACTAAAATTGCCGAGAGAGATAACATGGATTTCACTCCATCATAGTTCAGTAAAGGTGATGCAACAGCTAGATTTGGTTTTCAACAATTAATGTGATTTTTATTTATTATCCATTTTTAGAGAAATAAGGTCCTTAAATCTGTGACAGTATGCCTTTAATCACACATCACCAAGGCCAGTTGGACTTACATGTATAGCTGTAGCACTTACATTTAAGCTTTATGTACACACGCTACTACAAACATTTCTAAGTGTATATATAGGATTCATCACGAGTATTTTTTAATATGGAAAATATCAACCAAGTCTATGTTAATCGGCATTTGTCGAGGCTCTGCCGAGACAAATACCGATTAACTAGACGAGGTTGATATATTTCATATTAAAAATCACGAGTAGCGAATTCTATTTATTCTATTATAACACTTCTAAAATAACATTATAATTACATTTTTAGTAAATCACAGTACTAAAGTCGCCGCCATCGATAATATGACATCATCACAATTAGCGCAGATTAGTTTGATGTCACACGTTTTAAACAAATCTTTGAAAACGTTACGCTCAGGTAAGCAAAGGACTCATTTACCGCAACACATAACCTAGAGACCTTACAAATTTGCATACCATTATTAACCCGGTTAATAAAGTAAACTATCCATATGGGTTTATGACATGGACATCATGGGTAAGTTATAGGATAAATATTGATAGACCATACCTTTGTGCATGCCTCAATGTGATGATACACCATAGGAAACCCAGCTACTGGAAACAAAGGTTTTGGAATATCCAATGACAAGGGTCGAAAACGGGTTCCTGGAAAGAAAAAAAACAGTCTCACAATGAGCCATCAAGTTGAGATCATTTCTATCATAAAAAACATCCTTCAGTGTTAATAATAATGCATAAAATAGTATATATATGTTGCTGGGTTTTTTCCATTCTACTGCCCATTTCCTTTCTCTCCTTTGAATTCCTTCTCCTTTCTTCCCGATCTGGCAGTTCCTCCTATCTTTCAACTTCTTTGCTGTCCATCTCCACATCAAACTTCTTGACTCCAGGGTTCACACGTGCAGGTGAAGTGAGCCAAAACTTCACAATGACCAGCTTGACTTCACTGTGCTAGTCACCATAAGGTGAAATCCATGTCGCCTTTTAAAAATAGTGACCACTTTAAATTGTACACAATCAATGAGCTTGACTTCACTGTGCTAGTCACCATAAGGTGAAATCCATGTCGCCTCTTAAAAATAGTGACCACTTTAAATTGTACACAATCAATGATGAACTTGAGGAATACCTACATGTATATTCATAGATAACAATTAGTGTTAATTAAGTGTCTGAGAATTCGAAGTGACACAGATGCCACAAAATCATGTCACAAAGAAAGAATGAAAGAAATGTTTTATTTAACGATGCACTCAACACATTTTATTTACGGTTATATGACGTCAGACATATGGTTAAGGACCACACAGATTTTGAGAGGAAACCTGCTGTCGCCACTTCATGGGCTACTCTTACATGTATGTTAATTAACAGCAAGGGATCTTTTATTTGCGCTTCCCACAGGCAGGATAGCACAAACCGGCCATTGTTTAACTGGTTATGGATCACTGGTCAGTGCAAGTGGTTTACACCTACCCATTGAGCCTTGTGGAGCACTCACTCAGGGTTTGGAGTCGGTATCTGGATTAAAAATCCCATGCCTCGACTGGGATCCGAACCCAGTACCTACCAGGCTGTAGACCGATGGCCTACCCACGACGCCGGTCAAAATCATGTGACAGGCAGCCTAGCTCAGACAATGACAACACCTGTGTCTGGCACTAAAAGCACTAACTGTTCAGGCATATAACTTTAATTCTATTATCAGATGAAGTTTCTACAATATTTATAAAATCCACTACCCATGGGATCAGTGATTTTTTATAATTTACTAGCCATGATTAAAAATTCACTAGCCCTACATTACTTTAAGCTGATACAATTTTACTAAATAATAGTAATAATTAGATATGTCACCTAAAGAGTGAGATAGAGCTTAAAACACTAACATTTGGGTGGATGTGGGAGCAGAACATTCATATTTATAAAACATACTTTACTGCATCATTTGACAGGAACAATTCACTAGCCATCGGGCATGGCAATAGTAGTTATTTACCGTAAATTAGACGCCCTGTTAGGTAATGATTCATCGAAAAATATATTGGAACCATCTTGTCATTTTTAATAAATTCATTATGTATGTTCGTCTAAAGCTGTTACTAAAAATGTGTTGGGAGCAGCAGAATGCGACATAATTAACTACAAATGTAGTTTCACGCAGACATTCTTATAATGAATAAATTCAATAAATTCAATATACGAATAAAGATGCAAACAAAGATATCGAAATCATAAAATAATGCAGACAAACCTGTCCCAGTGCCCACTGGGGTGACTGTAAATTATTTTAATTTTATTTTTAGCTTAAACAACAATGACAAAGTGTTAAAAAACAAGCAATCTTCACATCGTTATGGAGACCAGTATCCATTCAGTCCAACATCTCTACTGTGCATCAGTTAAGAAATTGAGACTGGAATGCAATTAATAGTCTCTGGGTAATCTAAGCTTGACATTGGTAGATTAATAATCTGCATCTGTGGAGACAGATGCTGTAAAATATAATGTGACACTTACAGGAAAATAAAGAAGGGCACAGAAAAAATAAAGGAGGGATCGAGGCAGAACGTGAAAGGAGGATGGCAAAATGCCCCGCCCCACTTAAATGGAGCAGCGAGAACACTGACGTCAAATATCTTTATATCAACCAGTATCCAGCTCGCTCATAAAAAGATTAATCTCTAATGTATACACACACTATCAGACAAAACCCGACAGCACCCCCTTTCAATAATGTTCCATTTAAATAAGTAGTTGTCGACAGGTTTCAACCTGTAGTGTGTTATTATTAGTGATTAACATGTGGAATTTTGTTATCAAGGACCTCAATTTTTTTTAATTTAAAGCTATTTGATGTCAAACATACAACTGTTGTCATATTAGAGTGGGAATCTTCATTAAACTACCGTTTGGTAGGCAGTGATTGCACAAAATCTGAGAATGCATATAACTGTCCAAATATCCATCTAACTCTAACCATCAGGGTACTAAGATCGGACTAATTTCGCTTTTTTCAGTGCAAGATTTAGGCAAATGATTAGGTTCAGAAAATTCAATTCACTAACTGAAAAGATAGTTACCTCTAGAGGTAAATCTTACATTAAATGACTGCTGGTTAGCTATTACTTTGAAACAACAGACCCCTGGTATAGCCAAGGTAGTCAGATTCAGGGGATCATCTTCAGTTCAACTAGCCCCAACCAACTCGTCCCAGTGGTTGGTCAACTCACCTCACAATGTTTAGTTAACTCATGAACATCATTACCATTTTATTAATCAAATATACCAATAATAATAATGTGCATTAAATTAAGTTATAAATTATTTAATACGCACACTAGTAGGGAGTCCAGAGTCTTGCCTGATCATTCCTTTAAGGATATAAGGGACAAACTCTACTCACAAATGTCGTTAAAATAGGCTTGACAGTTCATTGTAATTGATTATTGTATCTCCCACAATATAAAACCATTTTAATAGCAGTATCAATTTAATATTAATAAATAAAATAACACCAAAGTTGTAGACGTCCATTTTTAATTTCATCAGAGTCATTTAGTAGTATGATTTACCGTTTACGGACAGTAAAGTAACAGTTTGGTAAAGAGTTTGATCAGTACTGAGTACCCGCTTTATTATTTATATTATATATCGTCAACGTCCCCAACTGCGTTATGCTTCAAATTCCGTTCACTTTGTTTTCTCGTGCACGGTTCGTGCAATCAGCATCCAATTTGTTGCCATCGGCATGTCGTTCATTTATGAGGTTTTTCTTCACAGTTCAGGAACATTTTTATAAACAGTAAAGTTGAGAAAAGTAAGTATTTAAATACAAAACTTTACAAACCCCTAATACCATTAATTTTACTAAGTCGTTTTTGTTTATTCCTTAAAAGTATCGATATCAGGTCAACATGACTCGTAGAAATTGACTTAAAATGGAGAAAGATTAATTAACATTCGATGCGTGTCATATGATCTCACACGTGCCAGATGAACAAGTCCAAAGAATATAATTTTTACGATTGTTAAGACCCCTGTTGTTAGGACTTGTTTTCAATTATTATATTCGATCTGCAAAAGGTATGCTACATTTCTGTGCCTCTGTTGTAGTGAATAGTATTCATAATCCATTCATAACAGTTGTAAATAATTTTGAGTATATAAATTGTGTTAATTTTGAATCAATTCATTAAAAAATTTATATTTTACAAATTATTCGCAGGTATGAACGTAATGCCTGTCAGTACTGACATCAAGTGTGAGTGATATGTGTTGATAAAACGCGGACCGGACCAGAATGCTTGACAAATTGAATTTTCCCTTTAAAAAAATTAATAAATTAAGTGTTCGGCAACGGTGCCTAATTAAGAAACATATATTTTTTTCATGTAGTTGTCTTAAAAATGGAAAATGACGAACCGCACACGCGCAGTACGATACTTTTTGTAAACGCATGCGCCTGAACGCAGTTAGAAACGTCGCATCCTTTCCTGTTTACCGGAGGGTGTTTCACTTTTATTTATTAGAATGGATTTATTTTACGTCCACATTGTTGATTTTTTTCGGTACTTGATTGCAATTTATTTTGTTTCACGTATTGTAGCTGAAAAATGTAGAATAGTATTTATGTAAATATTGTATTCGTGTTTTTGTCGTTAGGTGAACGCAGTTTGGGATGTCGATGGTATATCAAAGGCTTTAACTTTAAGACTAACCCTAAAGCTAAGTTCCTAACCTAAGGCGAAGTTTGGGGAGAGTTGTCCAAACACTGTGCCGAGTTGACTAGCATTCAGATTCATAAGGGTCCAAAACGTGCCCGGTACATGAGAGAACGGTGGACTGCGCATGACAGAACCTGAGAGAACGGTGCATGAGAGAACGTTGGACTGCACATGACCGAACGGGTCATGAGAGAACGGTGTATATTATACACGACAGATCATTCACAATACTG
>JAECMU010315250.1:0-17488 GCA_016106625.1 Dracogyra subfuscus
CTTACTTTCTGATTATCAGTTTTTGATTTCCATCTTATTTTTAATAGTATTCCAGATTTATTAGGCATTCTTAATTTTAAGAGCAATAATGCTTATCTTATTTCTTTATTCACATTTGCTGTTTCTTGTTCCAGCTACTACACCATGACTGGAATATCTATGGCTGCGGTATGTGCTACCCTGTCTGTGGGATGGTGTATATAAAGATTGTTGCTACTAAGGACATTGTTTTTAGTGTTTCCTTTCTAAGACTATGTTTGACATCTAATAGCCAATAATTAATAAATCGGTGTGCTCGAGTGGTGTCTTTAAACTAAACAAACTTTAACTTTATAAATATTTGTCTTCCACAATAGTGTTAACAAGTTAAACTAAAAGTCTACATAATTAGGAATGACATTTTGAAACTTATTTCCAAACCAGCTACTTATTTTCAAGCACTTGCTTCCATTCAACTATCAGACTGGGCAGGACATAGCCCAGTGGTAAAGCATTAGCTTGATGCGTGGTAGGTCTGGGATAATATCCATCGGTAGGCCCATTGGGCTATTTCTTGCTCCAGCCAGTGCACCATGGTGCATATAAAAAATCCCTTGGTGCTAATCGAAAAGAGTAGCTCATGGAAGTGGTGACAGCGGGTTTCCTCTCTCAATATATGTGTGGTCCTTAACCAATATGTCTGATTCCATATAACCATAAATAAAATGTGTTGTGTGTGTCATTAAATAAAACAATTCTTTCTTTCTTTCCATTAAAATATCAATTATTATGGTACACATTTTCCCCCATAAAATTAAATTAAAATTTGCACTTGAACAATTTAGCAAGAGACAGTTAGCCCTGAATGTGTATTATATCTTTATCCACCTTTATCATTACAAGTCTAGTGGTGAAATGCATTCCTTTTCTTTGCCTGTGACGTCATATTTATCATGTCAGTGATTTTATATATTATTAAAGACATTCCTTTCCTTTTCTTTTTCTATACAGTTCTACAAACAAAAGTATTGCCAATTGTATGTAAAAACCAGTATGTGTAACCCATCTTAAAGTTGGTTGCTGACCTACCTACACCATGATTGCTTTTTTAGCAGCCTATCTTCAAATTGGTTTGTAACCAACCGTCTTCAAATTGCCTATCTGATCAGCAAAGCCAAATTGATTACTGACAAAACCATCAGTCTAATTTATTTTAACCAAGCCCTGTCTTTAAATTGTCTATATGTACATGTATATACCAACTCACCTCCAAGCTGCCTACCTATCACCCTTTGTCAAATTGCCCATGACCAACCAGTTTTCAAATTGCTTACTGAGCAACCCTTATTTAAACTGTCCAGTGACCAGCCCATTTCAGATCACCAACAGACCAGGCTGTCATCAACCAGTCTACTGACCAGCCCATTAATAACATGAAGGATCAAGTTACAGCAAATATGGGTGTTTTTTTCCAAGGGTTGACTAATGTTGCATGGGTTAGGCATTAAAACCAGTTAAGACATTTCATCAATGAGACAGAATCCATATATCTACTAGACAAGTTAAGCCACAAGATCTGTTTTTTGTTTACCAATTACTGGAGAGAGATTTTAATGTACTGCATGGTGTATAAGTCCAAGTCCAAAGGGTTTTACGTACACGTTCAGAACAAGCTGTTGTAGCGTACGCCTGTCACAGTCGCGGGGACCGGCCTCGGCCGGTTCCCCTCGTCTGTGACAGGAAAAGGTGTGGGGGTGGGTGAAGGAGGGACCGCCTGCGCTATCAGGTTCAAGAGAGAACCAGTAGCCCAATCGACTTGGGGGCAGGCGGGGGTTTTGTGGGTGCTATGGAATTTCGATGCCATTAATTGGCGTGTCCAAAAATGACGTTGGGTGCGCAATTTAACTTGAAGGAATTTTGGCGCAATTTTGATGGTCGTTCTAAATGAAACAGGAATGGTGTATAGTGAACAGTGACTTTATAAACTATAAAGTGCATATGTACTGAGAGAAGATTGTAGTATTTCTGAGGGCAGTATCAAACCACGTCAGTGGATCCATTCAACTGATAATTTTTTCTTTCTTGTTCCAACCCATGCACCACAACTGTTAAATTCCATGGCATGTGCTTTTCAGTCTGTGGGAAAGTGCATATATAAAACTCCCTTGCTGCTAATGGAAAAATGTAGCAGGTTTTGTCTGATGACTATGACTCAGAATTACCAAATGTTTGACAACCAGTGATTGATTAATCAATGTGCTTTAGTGTTGTTGTTAAACAAAACAAATGTTCACCTTGTTTCTGCTCATATTTTTATTGTTTATTATTTCATTCAAAATTTATAATGGAATATCTACTATAGTTCATCCCACAGGCAAAGCCTTTTTTCTTACCATGGCATTTACTACAAGTTATTTATTTCTAAGCCGATTGATTTGTAAATTTTACACAAAAATATTTTTTTTGTGTTTTTAAAAAAAATTTTTTTTTACTTTTCTTCTTATGTGAAACCAACTTGAAATTATTTTTAAAAAAATTTTGTTATAGAATGATGAGATGGACTATAGATAACTCATAGCATCTAATAAAAAAAATATACATATTTTTGTCAATACTTTTGCACTAATAAACTGAACATGTATTTATGTCTGGAGTTTTTCCATTTTGCCCATAAGATACTTACAAAGGGAGTGAACTATGTAGAGGGTTAGGGACACACTTCCTGAAATATTTTGAAATGTGTTCAGAGATGCATTATCATGGCAATTTAGTGCTGTGTATTGTGGATAATGAATTTGAAAAAACCTAAAAGTTATTAAAAGAGACATTTAAAATGGGTAGGAGTCACAATACCTCTGTAACCCCAGTCTGAATTGGACATTGGAAATCGACAAAATCAAATTATTGGTTGATAAGAAGGAAGGAAGGAAATGGTTTATTTAACGATGCACTCAACACATTTTATTTATGGTTATATGGCGTGGGACATACAGTAAAGGACAACAGATATTGAGGGAGGAAACCCGCTGTTGCCACTGCATGGGCTACTCTTCAATTAGCAGCAAGGTATCTTTTATATATGCACTATCCCATAGACAGGATAGCACATGACATGGCCTTTGATGTACCAGTCGTGGTGCACTGGGTTGAGCGAGAAATAACACAATGGGTCCAAACCGACTGCACACCAGTCGAGTGGTTGATAAATTCATGGGTCTACCATAGTCATTACAGGTATTTGATTATTACACTGGGTCTTTTTTATATTATTTCCACTACAGCAAATGAATGTGAGATGTTAAAACAATTTCCGCTGTTGCTTTCAAGATGGCAGTAGATGGACAAGTGTTCAGTCTATCACTGGCTGTTTTCTCATCACTTTGTGTGCTCATGGGGATAATGTGCAATTTGATTTCAATCTTTATCTCAAGTTCAGATTGATGCTGTGAATCACTGAAGGTATGTATTCTCTCTCTATATATACGTACTGTATGGTCAAACCTGAACTGTTCAGTATGTACAGTGTAGATTTTGTTGCAACCACCACTAAATTTACAATCCGTTTTGTCTTTTGGCAGTGCCTGATTGTCATGACATAAATTTTAATTTTACAATATTGGTCAGACAATACACTCAAAATTATAAATGAAATCTCCTAGGTTAGGACTGTTTGCATATCATGCTTAATGTCTTGTACCAAACGGAATGGAAGGAAATGTTTTATTTAATGATGCTCAACACATGTATTTATGGTTATATGGCATCAGACATGTGGTTAAGGACCACACAAATATTGAGAAAGAACATCTGCTGAGCTACTCTTTTAGTGAGCAGCAAGTGATCTTTTATATGCACCATCCCACAGACAGGATAGCACATACCATTGCATAACAAAAGTTGCTTGAGGTATTCTGAATAGGATATCACCTTGGAGTTTTGGCCATTTTGGCAATTGATGAGTCTTTGTTAGTCAACTGGCAAATAAATATAAAGTGCTGCTTCACATCCTGTGTTGGTGAGGAATGGGAATTGTGGTCGTTAGAATGTACCAAAACCCGATTCCCTTTAATTATCGATATAACTAATGGAAAGAAATAAGGGAGCACATGGCATTATATGCCCAATTTAATTTTCCACTTAGCTTAGTAATGTCTGTATTTTATACAGTTGGAATCTGCAATTAATGGGAGTGATTTACCTCAGTTGGTTGACTGCTCACTTGTGGTGCTTGCATCGCAGGATTGAACCACCTTGATGGATCCATTCAAATTATTGTTTTTTCTCTCATTCCAACCAGTGCACCACAAACTGGTCAAAGGATGTGTATGTGCTGTCCTGTCTGTGGGAAAGTGCATATAAAAGATCCCTTGCTGCATTAGGAAACAATGTAGCAGGTTTCCTTTGATGACTACATGTCAGAATTACCAAATGTTTGACATCCAGTAGCCAATGATTAATTAATCAATGTGCTTTAGTGGTGTCGTTAAACAAAACAAACTTTGACTTTAAATTAGTTTAATCTGCAATTGAATGTTTGTAATATGGAATTAACTGCCAGTAATATGAAGGTTTTGCTTGCAATTACTATTTGCTGTTACTATAAGATAAAAAAAGTTTAAACAAAATGTTATTCCTTTTTAAATATTTTACATCCGGAACTGGATGCAAAACATGATATATATATATATATATATATATATATATATATATATATACAGTGGACTCTGTCTAAACCGGACTCGCTTCGTACCGTTGAAATAGTCCGGTTTATACAGAGGACTGGTTTAGCCAGAGTTCATCCAGAGTTATAGTTCTTGAATGATCGACGACTCGCGATCAGCAGTGACATTTGAACCCACGGATTAGTTGGGTATCAACACACACACTAATTTTAATCCGACTGATCTACCGGCTGACCGTAATTAGAGTAATATTCACATTACTGGGATGATTTTTGTATTTGATCTTGCGACGGCGTCCCGATTTCCTGATAATTGGTGATCATTGTTCCACTAATTAAGAGGCCCGTCGTTTCGGGAAATCCGAAACCGGTGTAGACAGAGGTAATTAATACATGAACGGTTCTTTCGTTCTTGATTTTTGGTCCGGAGTCCGGAATACACAGAATCCGGATTAGGCAGAGATTTATACCTAAGAGTTTAACGGTAGCTGGGCGGGACCTTAGAAATGGACCGGTTTACACAGAGATCCGGATTACACAGAATCCGGTTTAGACAGTCCACTGTATATATATATATATACACAAACAAGAGACAAACACCATACTATTTGTGTGATCCCTGTTTCCTTTCTATCAGCGTATTATAAATACACAAGAAAAGCTAATTAAATATTTGGCTTATGACTTACTTTATTATTCTGTATGCTATTTACCTTAATAATAACACATGTTATAGTGCATGGAGAAATGGTAGATGGTGAACAGGTGGAGGTATTTTACTGTAATGGTTCCATAAACAAGAGGCTCTGGTCCTCAGGGCACTGTGGCCAGTACATCAAACTGGGGTCTGCAGACAGACATAATGATGTCAGTTTTATTGCTTCTGATAGCTAGTGCAACTCAGCCATGGGATCCTTGCAAAATTGTTTTAGTGCATCTTACTATCTTGATGTATCTTAATCTTGAGTAAACTCTGTGAGGCTCATATTGTTTATGGAGGAGTATTATGATAGTATTCGGCTTATTTTGGTTGATTTATATTTGAATTAAATGCTATATGGCACATCAGTGTGCCAAATCAGTACCAGCAAAAAACTTAATAGTCCACCTGAATCTCCATGAATCCATTGGCAGGTTCAGGGGGCTGAGCACTCATACACAATTTGACTGGTACCATTGCATGTGCTCTATCATACTGCATTAATTTAATGTTAGGCATCAAAACCAGTCTAGCAATTGTTAGACCTTCTGAATGTTTCTTATCAGTCTACAGATGCTACAAAACAAAGTTCAAATGATCCTCGTTAAACTACAGTAAGAAATCTCAGTTTTGTAGCAGTGTTTGTTGTTTTTATCTAATTCTAATTTAAAATAGGTGAAATAAGTGAATAAAGGAAATTAACTAAACTAAAAATAAATGCTTTATTTGCTTAGACAGAAAAAGGAATTTGCCTGTTGGATTGGTTGTTAGGGCTTTTTTTTTGGACATTGGAACATTTTTGTTAGCATTTGTTGAGCAGAGTAATAGTAAAAAAAACCCTACACATACAATTAACATGAGTCAGTACTGTAGTTAGAAGCTACAATTAAGCTCAGATGTGAGATATCTAGTGTATCAGTTGTACTATTCTTGAACTTAGGTTTCTTGAGAGAAAATTAAAGACATTATCATCAGTTCCTCTAGCACATCTTGCCAACATTCTCATAGAACAAATGGAGATTTATCGTGGGCTGTCAGTAAACAAACAAGTTCTGAGAAATGGGAACATTTTGGATGCTTATGATCTTTTAACTACTGTAGTTATTTTTTAGCAACATTACACATAAACATACATTTTTCAGGATACTTTTAGTTTTGCTTTTGTACATTTTGTGAGAAGTACATATTAACCCTTACACAGCATGACAGCATACAGAATGCTGTTTTTGGGTGGTTTTTTTTACATGTACTTGTTCTTTTTTAAACACACATTTTCTTCTTTTGCAAACAGCATTCCATATAAGTAGTATTGGTTGTGTTAATTTTCCTTTGTATGAGTGAAATATAATTATATATATATATAAGATGTAAAATATGATATATATCTGCAAACAAACTAGAAAATAAGCCAATAACATTACCGGTACATACCTGAGGTGCTTGAATCACAGGATCGAACCTCCCACTGTCTCCCCCCCCCCCCATCCAAACCAGTGCCCTATGACTCATATATATGTAAAAGGCTGTAGTATGTGCTGTCCTACCTGTAAGAAAGTGTAGTGTGTAATAGATCTCTTGCCCCTATTGGAACAATGTTGTGGATTTTGTCTGAATGTGTGTGTCAGAATTATCAAATGGTTGACATCTGGCAGGTGTACTCGAGTGGTGGTGTTGTTAAATAAAACAATCTTCATTGCAGTGCAGAGTGTATATGACAGTGCAGGGTGTATACAACAGTGCAGGGTGTATACGGCAGTGCAGGGTGTATATGGCACTGCAGGGTGTATACGACAGTGCAGGGTGTATACGGCAGTGCAGGGTGTATATGGCAGTGCAGGGTGTATATATGGCAGTGCAGGGTGTATACGGCAGTGCAGGGTGTATACGGCAGTGCAAGGTATATACGGCAGTGTAGGGTGTATACGGCAGTGTAGGGTGTATATGGCAGGGTGTATACGGCAGTGTAGGGTGTATATGGCAGTGCAGGTATCAAAATACAAAGTAAAATATGAACTGCTATTTTTTAAAATTGCAGGCCAAAAGAAATATGTTAGAAATAAAACAGCAATGGGTGAATGAAGGGTTTTTGATTACTTTGTCAAAATGTACGACCTCTGAGATGTCAGGGATCACACTGGAACAAATTTTGGTTTAGCCATTTTCTTGGAGATGTAGAGTATTTCCTTGAAAATCATTAAAATATGGTTAATTTGAGGAATATTGTATTAGCCAAAGAATAAATTTTGTAGCAATTTAGAATAAAAAATTGGCTAATTTGGCAATATACAGGGTGAGTTTAGAGCATGCATTATTATAATTTATAGAATTAAAATACCAGAATCACAAGCTAAATAGATGATCGTACATGTGTAGACATCTATCTTATGGAAAATTAACCTGCATTTTTTGGTGATTTTAGCAGGTGAATTTCTGTTTCACCTACTAGGTTTTCAAAGTGGACTGTTTTTCACTTTTCACAGGCTGCTATTTCATACCCTTCAGTGCTGTGGAGCTTATCTTATTCTTTTATTCATTGTATTGAGTCACAGTTGACACATATTTGTCACAGTTGACACATATTTGTCACAGGTCTAACAGTAATAGTAGGCAGCCTTTGATTAAAAACATCTCTGAGGTGTTGTTAAGAACGTTCATGTATACTCTTTCCATCTGTCCTGCATTCAGCTGATGCATGAATAAACAACTACCCTGATGTTAAATTAATACAACAGAGCAAGACCCATTCCAGTTGTTAGCTTGAACCTGTGACAAAACATACACTGAATGTACTGGTGTACTAAATGCAGTTCTGTTCAGTTGTGCCTTGACAGGTCTCCAATTTAGCAGATATTAGAGAGCATTTGTTTAAAAAATTTAGTTTGTTTATTTAACGACGCACTCAACACATTTAATTACGGTTATATCGGCGTTGGACATATGGTTATGTCGAGAAAAAACCCCAGTGGTTAGCTGACAGGGATCGATCCTAGACCCGACCGCGCATCAGGCGGGCACTGTACCACTGGGCTATGCTGCCCGCTATTAGAGAGCAAGCCCAGTTGGCTTAGACTGATGGAGATCTTTTGAGGGCATTACAACCCAAAGTCAGGGTAACTAGGCAAACAAGTGTCTTAATATACTACTAGTACAACAGCACCCACTCAAAATAAAGAAGTATGAATAGAGCCATCTTCAAGTAGGATGTCCAATTAGTAACATGCAAAATAAGGCATGGCCAATTTGGGCATGAAACTATGTTTAATTTCCAGGGTATTGGGGCATATGACTTGGGCTCTACAACAATTTGCTATATGGTTATTGTTAAATGAGAGTCCTAACTGCCTTAAGGTGGACACTTGACACAATTACCAATGGGTTAACTGTTGTTGAAAATGAATTCCAGGTAGTAAAAAATCTCAAATATGAAGTGTAGATGATAAAACATTGTAAATTATACCCCATATCTACACCACAGTGTCCATGTGTAGAACGAAGCATGTTAATAGTTCAGTGAACTTTATGTAGGCAACTTGACACATTAGTTCTACAACAACATGTCGGGCTGGTCTGCCGTGATCTTTAATTACACCGCAAAAGTTTCCTCCGTACAGGTGCTATTTGATCAGCTTACCTGAATAAATAATGTGTGACTTTGTTGAGGTTTCACCTCGAAAATCCGTTCCACCTGACTTGCTCCGAGCAACTCATCACACCAGACAAGCAAGATGGGTTTACTAACTTGACACTGTTTTATGGTCTTCAAGTAAGTGATACTTTTAACACTTTCTGTGCCAAAACCATGCCCCACCCCTCATTAAGCCATTTCCAGGTGCTATGGTATTTTAATGAACTGCTTGGAGCAAGTGAAGTGGAACGAATTTTCGAAGTGAAACTCTCAGGACCAAGTGAAATGTTTGGTTTTAAGAAGTATCCGGTTTAGGGAGGTTAAGTTCTGTAGTGATTATTAAAAAGACACACCCTAGTTTCATCCCTTGAAAAAGCACACTAAGTTTACTTAATCTACAAACCTGTAACACATTTGTATGACATTACAATTGAGTGAAACCTGAGTCTGTGAGTTTAAAATAGTGAAATACCCTCTAAAATAGACTAAACACTGCATAACTGTTACTTCTCAGACGTATATGCATTTTTTTAAATATGAGAAATGCATTTTGTGATATTAGAAACATCAAGATGACCAAAAACACTTTGAATGTAGGTTTTGTTTATTTATTTTATTCATTTATTTTATGAATTACCTAAGATGAATTACACCCTGTTCATTGCCAAATTAGCCATTTGCCAATTTTGATACAATGTAAAATGTTCTAGGAAATATTCTACACATGTATGTAAAAATTGTCAAAACAATGTAAGCCTTGCCATGCTTATAAAGACATGTTGGTTGTATACACCTGATAAAATCCAATGACATGTGTGTGAGAGGCTGTAATAAACCTACATTTGATTGTATACTGTATAGTAAGTGATTCATAAAAACTCTTTCATTTTGGACGGACTTCTTTTATACACATCCACAGAAATAATTCACATTATTAGCAGAGGTGGTATGGTCTGGTGGTCAGATGGCCTCTGTGGAATTCTTCATTATAGAAAGATGAATAAACAGTACTGCTACAAATTCAAGGAAAGGAAAACGCTATTTGTTTAACAAGAGAGAACAAAAAACCTTCACTCTCTTTCTGGGTTTTTGTTCTCTCTTGTTAAACAAATAGTGTTTTCCTTTCCTTGAATTTGTAGCAGTACTGTTTATTCATCTTTCTATAATGAAGAATAGAGAGAGAGAGAAATAGAGAGAAACCCAGAAAGAGAAAACCATATTGAAAGACAGAAATAAATAGAGACAGAAAGAGAAAGGCAGGGAGAGAGACAGAGAGAGAGAGAAACCCAGTGCTAACAGACTCGGTGATCACACTGAAATTAATTTTCAGATATGTACTTGTAGAGTATTTCCTGGTTAATTCAAGGAATTGTTTATAAGCCAAAGACTAAATGTGGAAACCACTTCATATAAAATTTACTTACTAATTACTTGCAATTAAACAGTTGGTCTGGACAAACAGCTAGAATAGCTGAAGTACTAAAGTTTATTTTGTTAAACAGCACCACTAGAGCACATTGATTGTTAATCATCGGCTGTTGGATGTCAAATATTTGGTAGTTAGCTGAGGTATTTGCTCAGGACCATGAACTTGAATCTTAATTGGATATAAGCACAGAATACAAACTGAAATGAACTGAAAGATTTTCCCACAGTCAGTCTAAGCTGTTTTTCTGTACAGGTACAGGTACAGGTACATGTAGTTTGGTTGTGTAGTTTGTATGCTACATGCACACGTCTGACATCTTCAGGGCAAACAGCAGGCTGTAAAATCTATTAGCACACTTGGCGTAATCTGTGTAAGAGTGTGAGGAGAGCCAATTCCGTAACTCATTAGCAAACATGCTCCAGCAGTGTCAATATAGGTATTTTACTCACATTTCTTGTTAAATATATACTCAACAGTTAGTTACAAAATTTACTTATGCAATAGCATTTTCCATACAACACATGCTTATTCCATTTCCTGTCTTATTTCTATTTCTACATGCATTTCTAAACTGCTGAAACACCAATTTGTGTTTACGGTATATCACTGAATATTCCAAAGCAAACAAAAAAGAAGCTAAAACAAATAAACAAACAAAACATTACTTAACTTAAGACCATGTTATACTAAACTAAAGTAATGTTCCAATCTTTTCCTTTTTTATAAATATTTGCTTTGGAATATCAGGGTCCGCACTTAACGGTCGCCCGATCGCCCCTGGCGACTAAAAACGATGACGGGCGACTGAAAACCCACAGTAAGGTTGCCCGCCTGGCGACCGATTTTAAAAAAAATAAATAAATAATTAATAAATAAATAAAAGTACAGCTATGTAGCCTACTTTGCACCATGAAAAAGTGTAGGTCTGCTTTTACATATAAACATATCATATGTTTATATGTAAAAGCAGACAAGTTAAGTGGCATGTAAAATTGGGAACAAATTCATGTCGACAAGATTCAGCCCTGGTTATTTGTACATGTCATAGATCGCATCCACTGAACATTATATGTTAGGGTTTTTAATTATTATTATTTTATTGAGATGGGGTGGGGTGTTATTTATTTAAAGAGTGAGTTCAGTATAATACTCAAAATAAAAGTTTTCTCTTATAATCTGTTGCAATATTGTAGTTTGTTTAAAAAAAATATTATTCGGGCTAGTGAAAATAGATCCGGGCAAGTGAAAGTGTTGTCACCACTTGCCCAGATGGCAACTCAAAACAAAAGTTAAGCGCAGACACTGGAATATGTTAAGTGATGTAGACATTACCAATGCATAAAGGCAGAGATATGTGCTGTTCTGCATGTGTTGCTAATTGGTAATAGACCATGCGATAGTTATTCATGTCACAAACTAATCAAAGTTAGTTTGTTTTGCTTAATAACACATTGATATATACTCTTAAAAAAAGAGTAGGGGAACTCTAATAAGAATTTACAGTTGTCAAAATTGTAAAGTATATTAGCTGTGGGGAATGGTTATATGATAAAAGTGAATTAATTAAGCAAAAATTACAACTGGTAGTTCAGTTTTACAGTAAGTTTATGAAAACCAAAGATCTTGAAGGACGATTGGGGTCAGAAGTGAAATTTGAAAATTGGCGTTTTTTTTATCAGTAAATCGCAAATTCAAACAATAAAAATGACTAAAAACAAACCAATAACAACTGTGTGGTCAATAGAATTAAAAAAGATTGAAAGAAATAATGTTCCATTTTTTTTTCTCCATTAGCAAGGACATTTTTTTATATGGACTTTCCCATCGATTGGACAGTACATACCACAGCCTTTGATATACCAGTCTTGGGGCACTGTTTATTATCAGGTGAAAAACAATTAGAAAATGTATCCACTGAGAAGGTTTGATCCTGCGACCACACCTCCTCAGGTGGCTCTTTACTGACTGAGCTATATCCCACCGGACAAACTAATCAAATAAACTAGACAACTGTACAAGATAGTGATCATGAACCTCAGAAAGATGGAGCTGTTTTGAAGTCACAGATTCTAGTTTCATCCCATGGACATCGACAATAAGTTTGATTAATCAACAAACCTATAACACATCTGGATAAAGTTAAATAGAGTTACAAGAGTTTGTGATATTGAAACAGGGAAATACTGTTTAAAAAATAGACAAGAGCTCGTCTCCATAACCATTACATCTCAGAGGTATGAGCAGGGTTTTAAAAGATGCATTTTGTTGTATTAGAAAGACCAGGATGACCAGAAACACTTCCAATGTATGGAAATGGATAATCTAAACAATAAAAACTAAGTAATACAATGTATCTGATTATTGAATATGGCTTAAATAGTGAAAAATATGTTACTGCATTAAAAAAATTAGGTTTAACATTCTTATGTTGTAGCAAAATCATGTTCTTTTTAAAATGATGTTCATAAATATATAAGGTTTTGAAAATAAACTCCCATGTAGAAAGCGGGCAGCATAGCCCAGTGGTACAGTGCCCGCCTGATACGCGGTTGGTCTAGGATCGATCCCTGTCAGCTAACCACTGGGTTTTTTCTCGACATAACCATATGTCCGACGCCGATATAACCGTAATTATAATGTGTTGAGTGCGTCGTTAAACAAAAACAAAACAAAACCCATGTAGAAAGCAAGGGCGGGATGTAACCGAATGGTAAAGTGCTTGCTTGATGCGTGGTCAGTTTGGGATTGATCCCTGTCAGTTGACCCATTGGGTTATTTCTTGTTCCAGCCAGTGCACTATGACTGGTACATGTATATCAAAGGCTGTGTTATCCTGTCTATGAGATGGTGCATGTAAAAGATCCCTTGCTACTAATGGAGAAATGTAGCAGGTTTCCTTTCTAAGACTAAATGTTAAAATTACCACGTTTGACATCCAGCTGAGGATTAATAAATCAATGTGCTTTAGTGGTGTCATTAAACAAAACAAACTTTAACCATGTAGAAAGCTGTTTATGATCTACCACTGTAAGTGATCAACAAAATATAATTTATGAAATTATAGATGCTACGTTTGTATAATGGCTTTTGATCTCTGTGCTTTTTAGCACAGATTCCAATTAAGTACATAGAGAGGTGCTTAGTACATATATATATAAAGCAACGGTTCCAATGATGTGAAATGTCTTAAACATAGTGCGGTGATTAGGAGATCTATATATAAAGCTGTTTATAATCTACAGCTGCATGTATTTATGTGAGTGATCAACTCTGATATTTCCTCTGGATTTGCAGAGATGGGTAGAATATTTTACAAAATAAGCAACATAAACTTAGTTGGTTTACACAACAAAAACATACTTTATTTAAGTGTGCAATGTTGTATACATTGAAGGTCACACCTAGTGTCTGATAACTAAGCCTCCGTTACCCTGTAGTAATATAGTACATGTATCTTCTACAGATTCATGAGAAGTAAAAGTTAAGTTTGTCTGGTTTTATGACACCACTAGAGCACATTATTTAATTGATCACTAGCCAGTGGATGTCAAACATTTGATAATTCTGACATGTATCTAATGCTAGTCTCGACTTCCAACTGCCAGCAGACAGTTGGCCAAATTTCTGCTGTCACGACTTTGACAAAAGTCCAGATGCTAGACTGGACACTCATAGAATTGAGTTGTACAAGCACTCAGACTAGCAAATGGACGGTCTTAGAAGTTGCGACAGCATAAAGTTGGCTAACCTTCTGCTGGCAGTGAGTAGTTTGAGCCTAGCACTAGAGGAACCTGCACCATTTTTCTATTAGCAGCAGGGGGTCATATACATGTACTTTCCATTAAACAGATCAGCACATACCATGACCTTTGATATACTAGTAATGGGGCAGTAGACAAAGGTGTCACTTTTAAATTAAAAGGGCATAAATTAGGTACAGGTCAGTTATAAAGCAGCTACCCGAATAGTGTCATATAGTGACCTCTTATAGCAGGTAACTTCTTAATACAAGTCATTTAATATTAACAGAAGAATTAGCTGACTTAGCAGAATAGTTTGTTTGTTTGTTTAGCAACGCACTAAACACATTATAATTACGGTTATATCGGCGTCGGACATATGGTTATGTCGAGAAAAACCCCGGTGGTTAGCTGACAGGGATCGATCCTAGACCGACCGCGCATTAGGCGGGCACTGGGCTATGCTGCCCGCTTAGCAGGATAGTAAATTAGTCTTTATTGACAGGTGGATAGGACATACCATAACCTTTGATATACATATTGGTTAGAATGGTAAAAAGTTAAGTTTATTTTATTTAATGACACCACTAGAGCACATTTTTTATCTTATTATTGGCTATTGGACATCGAACATATGGTCATTCTGACACTGATTTTTAGAAGAAACCTGCTGTCACCATAGGCTACTCTTTTAAGATAGGCAGCAAGGGATCTTTTATTTGCGCTTCCCAAAGTTTACACCTACCCATTAAGCCTTGCTCACTCAGGGTTTGGACTCCTCTGTGTATATTGATCCCATCCATTGTTTAGGTACACATACATGTATCTTTGCTCACAGCAGTTTTTTGTAAACCCTGTAGAATCTTGAAACATGTCCAAATGCATGTCAACTACTGTGTACCTGTAGATCTTGCATACATTCCAGAAATATACACAAATCTTACCACTGTGATACTATGTTGATCAAAGTTAGACATTGGCTTGTATAACATCACTAGAGCACATTAATTAATGAATCATCTGCTATTGGATCCCAACCATTGGATATATACAGTAGTCTTCATACTTATTAAACTTGTATATCCCGGTATATACTTGTATTCTCTTTTACACCTATTTTTCAAAACAATTATTATTGTTTACTGGGTAGTCATAATAGCCAAGATATTTTTAAAACAACATTTTTAAAAATTGAAATCTTTAATTTTAATCACTACTGCTGACTTTACCTGTGTCATTGTCAATCATTTGACTATTTTCGATGGATGGTGGCATCAATTTGTTATTTTTCAACAGAACTGATGCTATTCCAAATGTTTTTTCTCCCTAGTATTTGAGTGCACCTGTGTTTGTGATTTAGGGAACAGGTGTTTCTAGTTATTTTGTCAGATGGAGTGAAGAAATTGTTTTCAGGAAGTAAATAACATTACATACTGGTGGCTGCATTAGAAGTTTCTTTATTACTATTTAGCATTAGCTTCGTTTCTCTCTCTCTCTCTCTCCCTCCCTCCATCTCTCTCTCTCTCCATTGCTGCTAATTAAGAAGAATAGCCCATAAAGTGGTGACTGCAGGTTTCGTCTGTCAATATTTGTGTGGTCCTTAGCCATATGTCCGACGACATATGACCGTAAATAAAATGTGTCGTTAAATAAAACATTTCCATCTTTTAAGAAACATTGCTGCTTAATACACATGAATTATTACTAAAGTTGATTAAAAAGATATACCTGAAAAATGTTAAACATATGATTTTATCAGTTGAGTTACAAGAAACAAGAAAGTTTGTTCAAGGTTGACCTCACATGTACACTCTAGTATATATAAATATTCATTCTGGGGTATTGAACCATGGTAAGACAACATATGTGTAACAGTTGTTTGTTATTCATTCTGTCTTGGTGGTAATGGTTCGAGTTTTAACACAAGACACATTGCATACATGTATGAAAGATATTTCGGAGTCCACATTTTATAAGGCCTGGGAAAGTATTTCAGTTTTATAGATGTTTTACGACGGCTGCATCGGATGACCCCTCAACTTGGTGTCGTTGGTGACTTATGACATGGTGTTCTCAGGCACAAAGAATAATTTCACAATGGAAAGCCAAAATAGCATACTACCGTCCTCCCGGTGGGCCTCTCATGGTAATTGCCTTCTCTTCAAAACATATGGCTGAGTGCATGGTTCATCTGCGCAGAAAGAACAGTTATTAATACCAGCCAAGTCTCAAGTATTTTCTTAAGAAAGCTTTGACCATCATAAAGCCATCAATTTGGCTAAGAAAGGTCTCTCTCCATCGGAAGAATGGCTGATCGTCAATAAAACTTGACTAATTTCACTCAAGCTAATAAGGGGATGACCTTTCTGTGGGGGTGTACGAAACTGGTACATTAGCATTCATGTGCCGTTGTTAGTGTGGCACTGTTTACCTGTACCTCTGCTCAGCACACCTGTGACAGTGTTGTGACAAGGGGATAAGTGAAAGGTGCTGTGTGGAATTTGTTCTGGGACTGTGGCTGACACTAAACATGATGGCTTAATGATCAAGCTATGTATACATGATGGACATACACAATCTGAGTTTGTGCCTCTTAATCATACTTTAGTTGGGTATCCAAGAAGTGTGCTTGAAAACTAGAATAGACCTACTGGATTCCAATGTCCATTGTTGGGGATTAATCATATAACCCACAGTGGCACTGAACAAGGTTTAAGAAGTCTTTTACCAATTGCCAAATGCAAACAAAAGTTAAAGTGGATATATGAAACTTCATTATTAAATTGCCAGTTTGAAACATTAAATTTTAATTTGTTAGAAATCTTCTCTTTTTTGGGGGGACGAGAGATACTATCTGAAACATGACTTTTCAAACCAGATATGTCAAATGGTTATTAATTTGGAATGCCCAGCATAAACGGTACAAGTGGAATCTTTGTCAAGCTTCATGTATATAGACATCAGTCGTCCTTCCATCAAATGGCTTCATGATGGATCTCCACATCACACTTGTACGTGTTTTCCTTCTGAATCCAGAGCCTGCTAACTGTTTATTGTCAGAATCAACTTTGAGAGCCAGTGAGAAGTGAACATACCTGTTTCTAATGAAAACAGTATACATGAACCTGGACTGCAAGGTGGCCATCAGTTTGAAACACTTGCCTCCCACATAAAATCCTCACACATTATATAGCCATAGCAGTTTCCAGTCCACCAGATAACCATGAAAATACCCTTTATATCTAGCTAGAGTATACATGTACCTTATATTACTATGCCCTGATTCCACTGGCGTAACTATGTGTGTGTGTGGGGGGGGGGGGGTGGAGGGCGG
>JAECMU010315376.1:0-13829 GCA_016106625.1 Dracogyra subfuscus
TTTTCAGATAATACTTTGTTGGGTCATTAATTAGGTCGCCATCCGTGACATAGTGCGTTTAAATTCAATATGTAATAAGATTTTTAGTTTTAGTTTTAGCTTACATGTGCATACTGTAATATTTTAACGTTTTTGATGCAGAATGTATTTTGACGCAGAACATTCAGATAACTTGTGAATAACCAATATTCATGAAAAACAACTCTATAAACAAATGTAAATGATGTGTGGTGGTCCATAAATTCCATATTAATAATACATGTCAAGAATAACACAAAATGTTAACCAGATTGTCACATGTAAGGCCAAAAAACAAAATTGTTTGTTTCCGGTCAAATGACACAACCCTGAATTTTGCAAACGACCCTGAACTTTTTTTCTGCTGGGGTGGGTTGGGGTGGGGGGGGAGCACACAGTAGTTGTGGTCGCGGATCAACAAAGCAGACGACAGATGTACTCAAGTAGGATAACTCTTACACGTCACATGTAAGCCATATACAGGGCTTGACCTTAGTGGTAGAGTGGAGTGTTTTACCAGTTGCCTTTATCCCCGTAGTCTGCCGGGCTACCAAATATTTTGGCATGTCCAGTCACTTCACAATCATCAAGACGTTTAATTCATTGGTATCTAAAATTACACCTTTTATGTGCTCGCTCTCCACTGCTATGAGTCGCAGACCTTTGTTTTTGACGGGCGCGAGCGCAATCACGCCTGTGGACCCCCGTTAACTCAATCTGACGGGTGCGAAATAATGCGCCCCTAAATTGAACAAATCACGTTTGTATTATTATTAAAAAAACAATTATTGAGAATTCGCAGGTACATAAAATGTATATTCAGTTCACAGGTTTGTGTCCGTGGAGAAATTGTACTGTATTTGTTTTAAATGAAACAGAATAAGCACAAACAAATCAGCTTCAATTCTTTGTTCATAAATGGTCAACAGATTATCATGATTAATCATGATTAAAACATAATGTATATAGGACAGATTAAGAATTTTAATGCAATGTGATATGCATATAATAAGAAGAGACTGATAAGTTTTGTGTTCATGGTGTGTGTGTTTTTTCTTGTATAAGACTGCAATGACCCATTCCTTCATCTTTTAGAACAAACATCATATTAGTTACATTAAAGGGACATACTCTAGTTTTTAAACACTAAGACATAGTTTTGACTATTAGAGCCGTTTTTTGATAACTGAAATCATACTTTACTTAATTTTTATTGTTTAAAGTATCCATTTCCATACATTCGAAGCGTTTTTTGTCATCCTGATGTTTTTTAATATTATTATTATTTATTTTTTTTGGTTTGTTTAACAACGCACTCAACACATTAAATTACGGTTATATCGGCGTCGGATATATGGTTATGTCGAGAAAAAACCCCAGTGGTCAGCTGACGGGGATCGATCCTAGACCGACCGTGCATCAGCGGGCACTCTACCACTGGGCCATGCTGCCCGCTCCTGATGTTTTTTAATATCACAAAATGCATTTCTAATATTTTTAAAAAGGCACGTACCTCTGAGAAATAACAGTTATGTAGTCGAGTTTTATTCTATTTTAGAGGGTATTTCACCATTTCAAAGTCAAAGACTCATGTTTCATTCAATTGTAACTTTATAAAAATGTGTTACAGGTTTGTAAATTAAACTAAACTTAATGTTAATTTTCATGAACTGAAACTAGGGTATGTCCCTTTAAGATATTTATTTCTAGAACACAAAACATTAAATGTTAACATATTTAATTTAAAAGTCATTCCTCCTCAAACTTAATGTTCATGGGTACAGTTCCTCTCGAGTCTCTTGCCCCTAATTCTGATTATTTTGAGGGGTGCGATTTTTTCCTCCTCTACATTTTGACGAGTGTGATTTCCACCCCCTTCGTAAGAATTTTAAGGAGTGCGATTTTTAGCACTCCTGGGTTTTTCAAAAACAAAGGTCTGGAGTCGCTGTAACTGTTAATTGCTCCCCTAGTGTGACCCACACCTGGCGGTTGCGCAGTATGATTTAGTGAAATAAATTAGTTTATTATATACATAGCAGTGAAATATATAGATCTACGGAAACCAAAAAAGTCATATCTGATGAAAAGTAATATTTTCACTGTATTTTAGCTAGTGGTATTTACATTTTTGTAAAAGTGCATGATTAAATTATCTCCCTTTGTCTCAGTTCTTTGTATTTAAATTTGATAATTACCAATGCATCTAATCGTATTTGAAAAAAAAGAAGTAATTTAAACAACGTACTGTACCTATAAATAAAGTGATATGAATTAGTGCAATAACGATAAAATATCTAAAACGAATTGAATACGAAGCTAAATATAATGACAACAAAATGTAGTGTCATCGAGTGTAAGGGTAAGAATTTAACGGCGTTCGACTCATTTTGTTGTTGTGGGAGTTCTTAGAGGATCGCTTTGTCAGGTATGTACAGTTTGCAGCGCAGTATTGCTAAATAAATGTTAATAAAGATAAATTTTAATCAAATTTCTTTTTTAAAAGTCCATGGTAAAGTAAATTTTCTGGAAAAGTACCAGAGGAAGAAATATATCATGACATTACGTCTTTTCGATAGGATAAGCGAAAGATATTACCAAAAAACGAAACATATTGTCAAAAATTTGAAAATATATATATGTTAAATAGACCATTTCATGGTATTTTTCCGAATACGATTTTTATGTCAACTCGTGATGTGTAAAAACAATATTTTCACTCATTGCTTCGCAATTCGTGAAAATATGGTTTTCACATGCCACTTGTTGACATAAAAATCGTATTCGTAAAAAACCATGAAATAGCCTCTATATATTTGCCAGTTGTAGAATTTGTTCTTTTAACATAACAGACGAAAACAAATAATTTGATGTAATCCTGTGGTCAGATATACCTGGTTAATACATGTCGTGGAATTTTCATTTGGGTCATGGGTTATCTATTCGTAGTCATTTATAACAATCAACAACACGGCCCGTTGTTTTTACACCTACTTATAAGAAACGCTTTGTATGATATCAAGACTATTTGCTACAGCTGAAGTCTAAACTAGGTAATAATTCAATTGCGGTTATTTCCTTCTAGGCTACCTATATGCAAATTGTCAAATTATTGTTTACAAAATAAGTATCTATTACTGTTAAAGAAAAGTTATTAAAATAGACAAATGTTTTCAATGTTAAAAATATTAATCTTTCTTACAAATTAATTTTACTGAAATCTCTCTTATTGTTTACTATGGCTTTGCAGTCTTCGCCATGAGTAAAATTAAGGCGAGCTATATACCACTCACCTTAATTGAGCAAGGCGAGCAATCGCTCTCCTTATTAAATATGTTTGTACAAATGTGCCATGTATTACTATATAACGTTACGTTATCGATCGCTATTGTGCGTACATTTCTGAGACCTTTGTTCACAGTCCGATTTTCATATGTAGTTCAGGTGAGTAATTACTTGCGAGTATGTTCTTCTAACTTCAATTTAATAAGAAAAAAATCATAGCTAAAATTTAAGGCGATCGATACGCCGATCGTCTTAAACATTTGAGGCGTGTGCGGAGGCGAGCGGGAGCGATCGCTCGCCTTTCATGGCGAAGACTGGCTTTGTGCGATAACCTCGTTCAAAGTAACATCTGCATGACCTTGTCACGTGATAACACTAAAACACATTGCAATCCTGTCTGGAATAATTGCTTATGACATTTACAAGTTTATTGTGAGCAATAAAAATCGCTATTGTTTTGGATTAAAGGCAAGTTTTGTTAGGATTCTTCGAAACGACACCAATTGAAAATAGTTGCAGCCATTTGAAGAATTAAAATATGCAATATATATCTGAAGATCATACAATTATTTATTCAGTACATGTGAAAACCGTATGAAGTGTTTCAATAATATTTTGTAAGCCTTCATTAAGATTAGGACTATAAAAACAATTAATAATAATAATAATAATAATAATATTAAAATAATAATAATAATAATAATAATAAATATTATTGTTTATTTCTAGAATCATACCAACCAAGTTAATGCAGGTAGAATAATATAGGCAGGTTTTCTCGTAGTGGTTGTTAGAAAAACAATTCATACCATCTTTACTCCTCTTAATTTTGACGTCATCCTTTAAATATTTTGTTTTGTCCATTTCCGACCAGTATAGTTTCAAATGTGGGTTGGTAGGGATTATTATTATTATTATTATTATTATGAGGCCTAATCTCATAATGAAGGCTTATACAATATTATAATGCCACATATGAGACTCTTCATTCTGTCGCATATTAATGTCGAAGTTTTCAATATTTTCCCCAGATTCTGTTTAATGATTTAAACTAAAAACTTTATGTTCGTTAAGGGTTATTATCCAGTTTTAATAAGTGTATATTTCACAGTATAATGCTCATATGATTTACAAAACCTCACCCTAAAACGTTTAAATAAAAATAAATTATTATTATTTTATTTCTATAAGTTATGGGCTACCAATTTTTACTGAGGGCTACTAGATTTTATAACTTGGTAGCCCGGTGGGCTACCACTCAAAATACATACGGTCAAGCATGAGCCTTCGAAATTTGCGGCGGCAATTGGCAATGCCGTCGCAAAAGCTATCGTAAAATTAATTTGCGACAGCAATTCAGTACCATCGTAGATCTGAAATTGTGGAAAACTCTGTAGAAATTTTTCTCTGAACTCGGTCCAATTTATAATCGAGTGTTACAAAAGTAAAGTTTTAGTATATTATTACTACATTGGATATATGAATAATTTTGAAAGAATTAATCGTTTCTTTACAATTGCCTCCATAGTGCCATTGCAAAATTGATTTGCGGCTGCACTTAATTGCCGTAGCAAACTTGTCCAAATTTCATGGGCTGGTCAAGGTCTGATGTAGCCCAGTGCAAACATAGTCACTATTTGTACATTGATAGGATAGGATAAAAAATTCACCTGCTAAATTACATTGTATTCACTGATAAAACAAATAATTTATATGTAGGTATACGTTTAAATTTGTATTAATTCATCAAACAATGCACTTGAAAATAATTTCTTGCAAGTCTTGCAAATTTAATTATGAAATGTTTAAATATAATTTAAAAAGAAAACCACACAAATACAAAAACAAACTAACCAAAAAACATTTGGAAGTTCGTAAAACAATATGGTTATGTGCAACCTTTAAAAAAAACCCTGATCTGACGAGTCTGGTCACGGTTCATTTTCTTACACCTGCACTGTGTTAGAGTAACAACTGTTTAGGTACCAGTCACTTAGTCAACATGTCGCAATATTTCTCTCTACGATACGATTCACGATACATACACAAAGGTGTCGATACTATTTGTCATTTAAAGTATCAGTTTATTTGAAATAAATGTACTTTTTGTTAAATGTAAGTTAAATTTGACCATATGCAAACCGCATATCTAGCCCTAGTTTCTGTTTCAGTTACTGTTATCAGAAACTGGGCCACGCACAGCTGCATATAGTGTTAAGTTAAATTAATTTTGCTTGGCTGATATCCAGATTTGTGGCCATATTGTTTGACATATGTGCGTCGTCTTTGCAAAGCATATGCCCTTCTTAGCAGATGAATTTGAAAATCCACCTGCGAAGTACAAGTCTGCTGTGTGGTGTTTTCTCAGGTTTCTCCTTTATTATGAGAACGGTATGTACGTATTAGAAAAATGTGTAAAAATAAAACAGTGTGTCAGACATGCAAGTCCGTAATTAATTACAACTGGTAACACGACAAATATCACACACATTACAGTAATTACTCGCCATTATCCATTATTGCACGATTCCTTAATTTGACTCCCCTAATCCTACGAAACGTAAAACAGACTAGAGAACGTCAGATGTTTGCAAAAAGCTGCAACGTTGAATAAAGTATTTGTTCCAAAAACATGCCACTGAATTGTGATCACAGTAAAATTATAACAAAAAACATATGCAAGTTTATAACACATGATTTACGACCATATTCTTATGTTGAAACTGCTGGATTTGTTTAGCTTATTCATGCATGTGCTCGAGCCTAAATATCAAATCCAAAACAGAACAGACATTAGCACCAAAGTAATTCCAGAACTTTATAAAGAGATTAAACAAATAATTCAACACACAGTTGTGAACCATTTGTTGTTCTTTTCCTTGCAGTCCTCACAAATATAAGTCTGGATTTATTTTCATTGTTTGTAATCTGTTATTAATACATTAATAATTTTCTAGACCAACAATTCAGCATGTTTTATTGTAAATTTAATATCGCGATGTATCATGAGGTGAATATCGTGATACGTATCATATCGCAACCGTACTGTATCGTTACACCCCAACTTAGTAGTTATAGGAAAATTGCGCGAATACTACGTACATTGAAAATGTTTCTTAACTTGGACTTCAATAAAATTACATCTGTAGGTATCTTCATTTCAGGGATGGGGCATACTTTTGATTTCCTTTTGCATGCAACAGTTCACTAATGAATATATGGTCACCAGTAATCTAGAATGTAGGACAATTGCTCACTGGACAATTGCTCACCAGACAATTGCTCACAGGACAATTGCTCACCAATAAAATCAGAAATGGGACAATTGCTCATCTTTATTTTTCATTTTAATTATTTATTGTCCGGTGAGGTATTGTCCGCTGAGCAATTGTCCAGTGAGCAATTTAGGGGTGTTGATTTTCCGCTTATAAAAATTGCCAATTCCGCTTATGAAAATTCTGTTTTATATCTTCAGAAATAGTCAGGTAAGGCTTTTGGACTGCTATGCATTTAAAGTGGTATTTAATAAACATTCTTCCTTGATATAAAGATATATTTATTTAATACAATGGTACAAATACAACAGCTATTCTATATAAAGGATGAAGCCAAATTTTCATTGATTCAATCATCTTTCATCAGGATTCAAGAGTATATACTGCCAAATTAATTCAGGTATTCTGAAAAGACAGATCTCAAACTGAGGTCATTATTAGGTAATCCTTGACCCTAGCTATAGCTGCCAGCAGATCAGTTATTGGCTTAGAGTATGCATAAGAGAACCTATTAGGAAACAATATAGGCAAATGTATAGACTGAATGAATAGTGTATAAAAATAAACTTTGACATATTAATTTGGTCAAATAGTTTTAATATTAAAATTTTGGTCCATATAATTATTATTTGTTTCGTAAAATGCCAAAAAACGTTCTGTGATAAAAAAAAAGAAAAAAGAAGAAGAGGTATTGTTGGTCATAAATTGCAATTAATTAAACAAATAGTTATGTATTAATTCTGCTGGAAGTAAAAAAAAAGAAAAGGTTCAGTAAAAATTGTAATTAAAATTAGTGGAATTTGTAATATAAAATATATCCAAATGAAGAAAGAATGTAGATAAAGTTTGGGCCAGTTCCCCTTATCTTAAAGGAACTGTACTTTATCTAGTCTAGTATACAAAAAAAGAGAGTCATAATTACCTTTAAAGGAGGACACAATCAAGGCATTTGGCCTGGTATGCATATTCAACGGTATATAATTGCACATTATTGCTTAATATCAACAAATATAAGAGTATAGTTAATTAATAAAACGGTTAAATGTGACGGCTATTATATATAACAGGCGCAGCCATTTTATACCATCTCAGTGAATACGCCCTCTGGCGAGCTGGTGGTTACGTAATACCTAACGTAATACCTAACGTGTCATGTCAGGAATTAGTCTTGAACTGAAGAAAGAAAACATACCTGATTTTTGCGGACGTATCCCAATATTATTTAATAATAATCATCCCAGTAAGCTAGCAACAATTACTAGTATATATTATATTCAATACAAAAATAAACCAACATTGTCAAAGTGTTAAAATAACTGTATTATGGTTTAACATTTTAAATTAACCCACGTACTTAAATAATAATCGGAGTGTTTTCTTAGTTAATTGGTCGTTTCTTTTCGTGGCCTGTACCCGTGGTTCTTGATTGGCAGGTGTATATTTAGATGCTCTCAGACACTGTCTAGACACACTTAAAAGACGTGTCTCTTTTATAAAGATCACAGGGTATTGTGTGATAACCTCAAAGTATAATGGACTTTACCAGTCGTCCCCATTTATTACTGTAAGTAACTCTGTAAAACCTTTGATAAAGTAGACTTTCCCATCTAACATCACAAAACTGACCAATTACGTAGTCACAAAGAAAAGAAAATCATCACTTGGGTATCGTGAGTGGTCGTTTTTGCTCGAGCGTATCCTACCAATAGCAGGGTATGAACTTGGGATTTGTTTTCGACCCGCCAATTAATCGGGCCACTAATAGCAGCACTTTGACTCGCCCGTACAACTTTTGAGTGGCCCAAGGCTGCATTTTGTTTTTAAAATACCTTACTTAAATTGCACTTTACAAAAACATGTTATATCATACAAATAATAATAATAACATAAAAGAAGGAAACAGAAATTGTTTTAGTTTCATAACAAATAACATTTATTTCAATAGTTGTCACAAGATCCACATAATCAAACATCAGGAGTGTTTTACCAAGTCTCTGTCTTGGAATGAAAAGGATAATGACTGTATGATAAGGAATTTAAAAAATACATGTACTAAGCTGACAACAATTTACACAAACAATAATAATCACATCCACAAGAGAAATACACACAACTTAAAGGCAATATCACTATTTAATAATTATGAAACAGATGACAATATCTCTAAACGATACAATGTAAAGCACTGTAATAATGTAGAATATTGTGTCAATATCATACTATAATGTGAGCTGCAAACATCGTTAATGCAAGCCAATATCAAATGGAACTAATGACAAAACCCAACTGTTTACAAATCTGCACAGACTCTGAGGGCAGATTAAATGTTAGAACATAAACTTTATATATTGTTCTGTTAATAAGTGTGACAAACAGATTGGTTTTTTGATAGAAAACGGATACTTCTTAGCTCTGAATTAATATTTAAATTAATTGAATAGAAATAGTGTTTAGTGACTTAATACATAAGCATGAATGATACCTTCACTGTTATTGCACCCACACAAACAACTAAACTACAATCTAAAACGTTAATCTTATGAATCATGTTTTATATTTTAATGTCATTCGTCATAATAATAAAGAAAATATCTAAACCATCTAATTTTAACTACAAACAACAAATGCATAAGCTAACTTACATGAATACATTTATTTTGAATAGAAATACAAGCACAAGCATAGCAAATGAAACGTTCACATTGACAACCTGGTGTTTTGAACTTTGGGGTATAGTAGACTCGGTATATTTCATAAACACAATGCAACTTTGGAAAACCTGTCTGTCTCTTTGCAAATCATAGCGTAGCAAAATGCGACAATTTATTCCGATTGTGACTAAAGATGGACATGTCCAAGGTGTTCCGATAATTGAGCCTACGATTATTTCGTGGCCGACTGGTCGAGACATTCCGAATGGTTTTGAAGCGTCCGATAGACTGGGGAAGTGGTCGCTGTTATATCATATATGGGTTTGATAGCGCAGTAACAGGAAACCAGTTGAAAACAGTAAATAAAAATTAAACTTCCTGATCAACTAGTAATTTGCATTTTATACCTAACATAATACGCGGACATTTTGGGTCGCCAGGCGGGCGACACGTGATAAGGTTTTGACTTGCCCAACGCCATTTTGACTCACCACGGGCGACCGGGCGACCCTGAACTTCGTACCCTGCCAATAGGCTTAATAATATGCATTTTTTCTTTGGATTTTTTAAAAGAAAAAAATACTATAACTCCATTTTGTTATATTGATGCAAATTAAAATATATTTAGTTAAATAGTTTATTATACTATCAAATCATTTATGTTGTTTTACAAGTCAGGTTGATGAAAGCAAAGTGCCTTGTCATAAATTAGAGCGTTTGTTTACATTGTGCATAACAAAGAAGCTCGACGGAGCTGACGTCACTTCGCCCCAAACTACACCACCGGACGTCACAAAAACGAAACAAAATGGCTGCCCCCAGTTAGCAGGAATAATCTTGTTTTTTTATTAATTTTATAATTATGCGTTTTTCATTTGTTAAAGTGTCAGTATGTGTTGGTGGTCCGGGTATGTATCTTTCCAATACATAAGTCTCTTGTTGGAGTTTACTATACCTTTAAGAATTCGGTACTCCTGTCTTCAATGTTTAGTGAAAAGATGAAGCGTAATTGATTAATTTAAGTGCGTGCATGAACTTTTGCATTGATTTACAGGCGAGCACTCAATCGAATGCAGCCTAGAAATTTACCTAACCGAATAAAACCGAAGCGAGCCAAATGATAAAAACAAAATGGCGGCCAACAATGTTCGAAAACGTGTGTTTACATTTTGTCGTAGAGTAACGTCATTTGTCGTACCTTAATAGTTCAAATGATCAATTAAAAAGAAAAAAAAAATGTATGTATATAAATAAATCTATTATTTGACCACAAAAGTTGGCATTTTGTTTGACAACTCGGAAAAATGCAAATTCCGTTTAAGATTTGCAATTCTGTGATTCTGTCCGCGATTCCGTGATTGCGGAAAATCGGTACCCCTAGCAATTGTCCTACATTCTAGATTACTGGTGACTATATATTCATTAGTGAACTGTTGCATGCGAAAGGAAATCAAAAGTATTCACTTGTAGATCCTTTTTTATTTTTTTTCACATATCATGGATGTTGGTTGATGTTTTTGTTTTTATTCGATCATCATGATGATGATTTATTTGTTTTCTTCACTGGTCGGTATCAGGTTGTTTCGCCGTTATTCCAGATCGCCCTGTGTCGTTTCGCCCCGTGTCGTTTTCCCCCCATACTGGGTCGTTTAATTTGCCCCCATATATGTCTGTGTGTTTGTTAATTTAATGTCATAGGCCTTAAGAAGTGGGGTTGTGGGTGTATGGGGTACTGGCTTCAAACTCTGAAGATATTGCATAACAACATCCCAACCCCACCCCCGCTGAAAAACTCGAAGTAATATATTAACTGCCCCTACCCCCATTGAGGTTTTGTTATTCACATTTATTCAGTTTGTACACAATTAGCTGAAGAAAAAAAAAAATTCATATTCATATGTAAATACTCTCTACATGCAGTACTGCATAAAACAAATTTGGCTAAAGCATTTTCAATATGGCAAATAAAAATTCCATTTGGCTAATATTTTGGCTACAGGTATTTTTGATCCAGGATGATCCTTGCATAACATTTGCTTTTATATCATAACATGTTTATTACGTTCCATAAAAAATTACATGCTTTTTGCCCTATGCGATCTCAGCGAAGTCGATACAGGTATCATGGTTATCATCTAGTATGTGGAATCTGTGTCATTGTAATTGTTTTTTCAAGATTTCTGTGTGGACATAATGTGGGTAAAATCTAACGAAATATAAAGGTATAGGAGCAATTAATTGTAGTTGGCAACATTTTGTTTTGGAATTTACGTTTTAATTCTACAACCTTGTTACCTGTTAGGGGACTATATTACGACAAAATTTATGGATAAATGTTTTTTTTTATATACCTAATTTTGCATACTAATACCACCCCCAGTATAATAGGGGCAAAACGACTCATAATAAGAGCGAAATAACTCGGGGCTAACGGGAATAAGGGCGAAACCACCCGGAATCCTCTGGCCACTGGGATCTAACACTGCATATGCATGTACATATTTGTGGAAAACTAGTATGTTTATGACTACTAGCATTTGCATTTAAAAATTTAAAAATATGATATCGGCGAATTAATCGCAGACATATGAGTGCCTTTTTTAATGGTTGAAATTTTTACGGTCACGATAAAAAAAATTCTCGCGGTTGGTGCGGGGTCCTTACAGCCCCTGAGGGAAATACAGACTAGAGTCATCATTATCAGTATCGTCACTGTCATCCAATTAAATAGAACCTCTGTCTCGGTCATGCCTGTTGATGACACCTGTTCATATGGCCATTTCTTCCCCGGCTTTGTGCCCTCGATATGTCGCAAGAAACTCAACATGTTGTCATGTAGTTGTTTTCATTTCGCCATAAATATGGGTATCGGGCAGAATGTGTGAAAATGGTTTGGAGGTGGGTCGTTTCACACCACAATTATAGATTTTTTACTGAGCGACGACACGTGATTTTATACCAAATCTAATGATATAATGCATGCACTTGTAGTATAAACACATATACCAAAATATTAGGACGAAATGACCACGGGCAAGGAAACAGAAATTTCCTTTCCGGTATCTAGTCATACTGGGGGTCAGGTATCTGTCGGCCGACTCTTCGGCTGAGATGTCAGTAAAGCGAAAACGCGAATTTATACCTGTTCGTAATTTTAAAAGTATTTAGAAAAAACATTTCTACTGTCCAGTTTTATTACATTTATGTGTTTTTAAAACAGGTGCCCGTCAGGCATGTGAGATTGGAAAATTTACATGTCCGTTGCAATTTCTACACATCTCTAGCATCGGGCACCCGGCTAATTTTGCAGACTGTGCATGTTGACTGCTCGCTTGAGGTGCATTTGTTTTTATAACAATACCACTAAGCATCAGCTATTGACAATCTGATTAGAATTAGCTCTACTGGTCTACCAGTAGATCTAACGGTATTGAGTGGACTTCCATGTCCAGGTGACATTTCATCTATAAATAACAATTTAAATATCAACCAATTACACTTCGCCTTTTATAGCGTTATTCGGGAGCATACAAATTCTAAAAAATATCTGACGAGACTATTTATGCAATAGGCGAACTTGTTTGTCTGTTTCAGCTTTGAATAAAACAGGGGGGAAAGTGCAGTAATAAACTCTGGATTGTATATACTAGTATTTATAAACAGATTTTATGGCTATACCATCACATTCATTTTTAAACAATTTATATCAAATTGTATATTGAAATTAATTCCGTCATACTTCGTAATTCACGTGAATCAAATTCGTATACCCTCAGCATAATCCCAAATATTTTCAAATTATTTTGAAATCACTGGCATGATTTTGCAAGTAAGTATAAATATGATTCATGTTTAATTTGTTTGATCTCCTACAGAGAGGTTAAGTAGTCACTGAAAATTAAAGTGAAGTGTATATGCATGTGGCATGTTTTTCCCATCATTACAATATGTTGTGATAGGAAGAGGATATATATAAGCCTGATTTGTGTCTGTCAGGTTATTGCTGAACTACCCCTTCCCAAATTGATTAGTAATGATATTAATAGAAACATTTTAAATTTCAGTTTCATTTTAATGACAGTCCAAAATTATATCCATAAAACTTTTATGAAATGTGTTGGCATCCAAGAGATGATGTTGGACTACCAAACTTCAGCTACTGGTTGCCCGCCGGGTAACCATCACAATTTCACATTTGTGCACACCTGACACATCTGGATGATATTGTTGCAGTCATTTATTATGCATCGATCGCACTCAACTAATATTGTATTAATTGTTGTTTCCAACCTTCTTATTTCACTTTTGTTTTCAGCCATGATTAATAAATAAAATGTGCTCTAGTTGTGTCGTTAAAAAAAAACAAATTTCATTTCTTTTCAGGTTAATACACACGCAGGCGATTTCTTAAGATGGACGAAACAAATTTGTTTTTTCTGTGCATCTGTTGGTGGTCAGTTTATGGTAATAATACAGTTGTATTACTAGCAAATCCATACTATGCGGTACATGTGTAGTTAGATTAGCATATATATTAAAGGAATATTTTTATTATTTAAGCATTTAGAACAGTTAATCCAGTCACATTTGGTGCATATAACAC
>JAECMU010315765.1:0-14680 GCA_016106625.1 Dracogyra subfuscus
AAAGACGCACACAAATTTACAAAGACAAAATTTACAAAAACACATTTAAAAATTACAAATGGGGAAAAAGTGGATAATCATATAAAGATAATGACAAAGACCCATGTACTGAACTTGTTGATCTGCTAGTTGGTCGCCTCAAACTTTCATTTAATTAGATACTGACGTCAGACAAAATAAAAAATAAAACATTAGATAATTATACAATAGACAGGCTGTATATGTAATATTCTAAGTACTTGTACTTTTATTACAAAACACAAAACATGCATTAGTTGAAACACTTTATTAATAATAGTAATATAACTAATAGGCTAATAATAATAATAATAATGGTTCTTTGCAGAATGTCCACAAATATAGGGAACAATAATAATATTTGTGAAAACAGAACACGCATTATTTCAAACATTTTATTATTAATACGGTAATATTAATAACTAATATAAACAACAATACTACTACTACTATAAACTAAGCTATAAACTAATATTTATTAATCATTCGTGGCAACTAATATTTATTAATCATTCGTGGTGCCGTTTTAGCGAATGCATGGTTTCGTTTTGACCATATGTTTTGGTGCCGTTTTAGCCAATGTGAGGTTCCGTTTTTTGCCAACATGTGGTACCGTTTTAGCCAAAACGGTTCTCTTTTCACTTTGTGCCGTTTTGGCATGGTGCCGTTTCAGCCCACATCCTGGGAAATGCAGTGAACTCGTATGGAAATCCACAAGTGAATTCGTATGGAAGACTTACTCGTATAGTTAACTCATACTGAAATTATATATCCTGTATAGCAACTTGTGTGTAGTTTTTATGCAGAGTTCAACAAATCCGCTCTTGGCAAATGCAAAACATGACTGAGGTGGCAACATGGAAGGGGTTTCGAGTCGTGATAACTTATTTATTTCAATATTTGGGGAAACAATTTTCTAGTCATTTGAGCAAGGATGCGCTTTATCCATGAAACAAAATATATAACATGACATGAAAATAGGTGACCACGGGTGATAAGAAAATAGGTGACCACCGTTGACTGGTGCCAGTGATGGTGACATAAATAAGAAGCATATATACAAGACAAGTGTCAAAATACACATTTAAGAGTAATATCAAAGTACATGTATATCTGCATATACATCCCCATACGAGTTCACCGTTATTTTTTCCATACAGGTTCGTTTTTCATATGAGTTTTCCGTTCATACGAGTTAATTTTTATATAAGTTCACCGCATTCCATAGTGACACAGCTTCCACATATGAGACTAATGATGTTGCCAGATCTTACTGACTTTGCTGAGATAGCATAGGGAAAAATACATGCAGTTTTTTGTTGTCTGCCATTTTGCTTTTTTATGGAATATTCTTCACATACCGGTACTTTGGAGGCTTTCACCCCTCTTGAAGAATATTCAGTAAAAAAGCAAAATTAAAATATTTATTTACAATTGTTTTGAATGGATTATATTAATACTATTACTAGTCTATTCACTACAGTAGAGCTTACCTTTTGAAGATCGAAAATAATAATTGAAAACAAATTATAACAACAGCGTTTTTAAAAATAATAAAAATTAAATGATTGGGCCTTGTTGATCTGGCACGTGTTAATAATTCAATTTTTATGAGTCATGAGGAGAATATATTGGTAATTTTAAGGAATAAACAAAAAACAACTTAGTAAAATGAATGGTTTTAGGCCGTTGTGAAGTTTTATATTTAGATACTTACTTGTTTGAACTTTTTGTAGATGTATTGTATATATATATATATATGTATATGTGTATGTTTATGTATATATTTAAATATATATGTTGATAATTAGTGAATTCCCTAAAAATTTGGCAAAGCATGGTAGACCAAACACTTTTGGGGCATTTTCACTATTTTTGGGACATTTGTATTTCATTAAAAATGGTTAAAAAATTAATTGAAATGAAAATTAGTGTGTTTGCTTTAATAAATTAATGGCAAAAGATATTAAAGGCATATTTTATTAATTAATAATACCTTTTTTGGTGATTTATAAAGGCAATTCTATAATTAATTACTGAAAAAGGCTTTTTTAATCTCAGGGCAGCATGATACTAGAGCAAGATGGCACTAGACTGTTGAGGAATGGTGTTGCACCATGTTAAAATAACCTATATATAAACAAGTTACCAGTTATTATGAGATTTATGTCCTGAGTGTAATAATTTCCAGATGTCACAAGTCTTCAGCTGATTGAAACTGCACGTACCTCTCCTAGAGACGATTTCTTGCAATTGTCTCACACATTTCTTTTAGGGTGCATTTGAGCATGCGATCCCATTCCAGGCACATAAACAAACATGGTCATTTAGCAACATTGTACAAAACCCCCCACCATATTTCGTAAATCAAACACTTTTTTTTTCTTTCCCTATCACCTATGTGTTTCTTTTTTGACAGAGTATCGGGTATATATATTATATTATATATATATATGTATACATTAGTTTATGTCTCTGAACATTTTTGTTATTTCTACACTACACGCCAAAACCAATAATGTGAGAATACATCATTTGTTTGTTTTTTCATCAGTGAAAAGTCAGTTTTCAGCAAATGAATGCAGCAGCAGATATTAATAACGAATAATGGCATATATACAGAAAAGGACCAACTATTTAAGTAAATAATATTTGTTTTATTTCTTTTCAGTTACACATAATACTTACTTTACTGTTTCCAAAAGCACAGTACGCATGTGCGTACTCAGTAGCAGATTGACTGCAGAGTTTCCCCCAATATTTTTGTTCAGAGGGTTGGCAGAATAGTTTGACGTTAACTTTTTTTTTTTAAATTTTGTTTGTTTAACGACGCAATCAACACATTATAAGTATGGTTATATCGGCGTCAGACATATGGTTATGTCGAGAAAAAACCCAGTGGTTAGCTGTTAGGGATCGATCCTAGATCGACCGCGCATCAGGCGGGCACTGTACCACTAGGCTATGCTGCCCACTTTGACATTAACTGAGTCCTCAGAGGGTGCGAAAATGCTAGGGAAGTTCGGGGATATGCTCCCCAGTAATGTTTTTTTTGTGTGGGGTTTTTCCAATTGTTTTTGGATACATTGTGAAGATATTTTAAGATAAATTTTAATAATAATATTTATTATTATTACGGTAAATATTTGCATAATGTCCAAACAAAAATTTGAAAAAGAAGTCTAAAAATATTGGACTAAGCACAAACAGATAATACATATTACTGAATTACTGATTGTAATATGTATTATCAGATATTTGTTATCTATCTATTTAAAAGTAAAATCCAGGTCTTCTAGAATTTAACTATGGGATTGTTGATTTAAATATTAATTATCCTTGATTGAATATTTATTAGCCCTATTTCTGTATATCAGGGGTTCTAGAATTTAAAAAAGAACAGAAAAGAAAAAGACTTCCCATACTGACCAGTGAATAAAACATTTATTGATCATGATACAAAAATTACCTGCTAAATTGTAATCATTCTGACTGATAAAACAAATAAAAGAAAGTAAATATTTTGGTTATATATGTAGTTACATTTATAAATTTGTGTTAATTCATCATATAATGCACTTGGTGCCTATATGGTGCTGCACTCATCATTGGTTTCACTACGCTGGCTTATCCAGGTAAAAAACAAAGCCATTATTTTGAAAGTGGGACACTTTTAACGGGCTTCTATTGATCTCGGTTTTCATTGGCTTATCACAAGTGTGAAATTTTCCAACAAGAGATCACATGAGATTTCTCAATTTGTGAACAAATTTAACTGTCTTGATTGAGGAGTCGTCTCATATCTCCAAAACATATTTATATCCATACTGGTATGATACAATGTCTTTCCAGGGGTCGTTGGGTGGGAGATTTGTCTTAAAATTTTGACAGTGGCCAACTGTTGGCATATGTGTTACAACTTACATATAAGGGGGTGTTATTGATTATGTAACGCTCTTGGGGTAGAGGAAGAGGATACTGTGTTTGATTTACGTAACATTTTTCAAAACTATATGTTATTTTTAGTCATTACTTAGACCTAACAATTTGGGTTTATTAAAATGCACTGTCAGTCTAGGATTAATCCCCATTGGCGGGTATATAAAAGACCATGATATTTGATATCCTGTCTGTGGGATGGTACCAAAAAACCCCAATGTAGTGGGTTTTCAGGGCACGTGTGCAGGGATTTCAGCGGATTTGGGGTTATAGCCTGTGTTGAGCAAAGTTTATATGGGGCCATGCTCCCCCAGAAAATACATTTTAATTGTTTTAAGCTCAAGCAAGTAAGGGTTTTCACCTCCAATACCCTCCCCCTGCACATGCACCCGATGCCTCTCTAAGATTATATGGAAGCAGATGGATGGAAGGATAGGATATGTTTTATTTAACAACACACTCAACTTTACCCTTTTCAAACAAAATAATATTTATTTGAATTTGTCAATTTTAACATGTAAAATTAAGAAGTGAAAACATTCATTGTCAACTTTAGTATATTTTATTAACAAATATATACATGATTAATGTGTTACTAGTATACAAACTAAACTTTGAAAGTTCTACTAACAGTAACACTTGATAAAATATTAATTCTGAAATAGGAAGGTACGATTGTCGATAATACGTGGTCAAGATTAAACCAGTTTTAACGAAAGACTTGTACCGTATCCTCAACCGAACGTTCTTCGTACAGCGCAAGTCTGAGATTTGTTTTAATTAAATAATACCCCAAAATGATGTCATTTCATGGATTTCCCATGCAGTTTGAGGCACACAGCTGGCAAAATAATGATACATGATCGACTTTGTTTTGCCGCACGGTTAGCACCCGTGTCAGTGGAAAGACGTCAGTGCAAATCAACGCATTTTATTTTTACTGCACCAATGGAAAGGCAGCCTAACCCTACAATATGAAATCGGCAAGCGAATGTGTTAACTGAAACTGACAACATTTGTTTGTACCTTGCCAAGCTATGGCAGCGAAGACGATGAATCAATTGTATACTTTTGATGATATCTGTTCATAGCGAACACACACAAGTTTTTTAAAAGTGCATTTGAGCTTGTATTTCATATTTGTACATGATGTTATAATATGGTAACCAGAGAATGTGACTTTAACTTGGACTTTTAAGTTTAATAAAATTACATCGGTAAGTATATTCATTTCAGGGATAGGGCATTAGTGAACTGTTGCATGTGAAAGTAAATCAAAAGTATTGACTTGTAGATCTGTTTTCCTTTTTACATGATGATGATATGATCAATGTTGGTTAATTAAAAAAAAAACCAAAAAATCAAATTCATTTTATCATCATCAAGACGGTTTATTTGTTTTCTGTCACTGCCACCGGGTTCTAATAGTGTATTGATTTGTGGAATATAAGTATATTTATGACTACTAGTATTTGATTTTTTTTTTTTATATATATAATATCGGCGAATTAATCACAGAAAGGAACTCGTCCCTTTTTTTTTATTGGTTACAATTTTTACGGTCCTGGTAAAGAAATTTGCGGGGTCCTTCCTGACCCTAGTTCATCAAGAGTAACTTTGTCTACAAGTGCAAGCATTTGTAGACAAAGTTTAGGTACCGGGTATGTGGCAATGGCCCACTTATCGCTCAAGACTATTGTGCCTCAGTACCTGAGCTTGCGCATCAAGACATGACCACATAGCTCATCTAATATTACAGTTAGAAGGGAATGAAATGTATGACAATGTAGTTCGTTTCCTCCCCGTTATCTACGTATTCGAAACTTTTCATTGGATGCACTAGAAGTGAGGGAAATATTTCAGCAAAGTTTTTGGTCATCCACGTTTTAAAACATAATTAAATATATATATTTATCTATATTTGTACTACCCGGTAAATTATATGCAAATCTTATAAAGACCCAGGTGTGTTTTAGGCTGTGCCAAAAATAGGAAAATCCTGTGAATTGGGAATCATGGGAACTTTGAAAGTTAATCTTGATGAACTATCCGGCCCCTAGATCATAATATAATAGAAATATGGAAAAGAATATTAGTTCTTCAAAACAGTATTAGTATTAAAAACCTACAGAGATTTTTTGAAAAATGGAACTAAGTCAACTTTGTGCATTTTAGATGATTAATTGTATATAAAACATCCTCTATTTATTGCATGGTATTTTAAATTATTTTTACTTATGACAAACTGGCAAAAAGTAAACATTGCTTTATTTTTATCAATAAAAAATACTTCTGTCAACAAAAACTTCTGCATTTGACATAGCTTTTCTTTGATGACACACATTGCTATTTAAAGATACATAATATATATATACCGAGACAATACCACAACTAACTTAGCATATGCGATTGACTTGTGATATCAAGACTGTAAAACAATCTTTATAGTACATTAAATACTTATTTCCGATTAAAAATCCCCTACTAAAAAAACTATAAAATTATTAAAATAATTGAAGAAAAAAAAACCCACCATAAGATCTGGTAATATTTGCAAGCAGCAATGTAGCCAATTATAGATCCTTGATGATAATTTTTGTTCTCTTTTTATTTTAGATACCAGAGACATGCAGGTATGGCAGCTGATCACCATTGGTGTTCTGGTGCATCTCATCCTGTTCTATTCAATTTTTGATATCTACTTCACATCTCCTTTGGTTCACGGTATGGACCGATTTGCGCCAGAGTCGCCTCCTCCTGCCAAGAGACTGGTGCTGTTTTCTGCTGATGGTCTGCGTGCTGACAAACTGTTTGAAGTTGGCACCAGTGGGAAAACACACGCTCCATACTTGAGGTTTGTTATAAAAATAAAGTAATGGAAAATATGTATTTAAATTCAGTTAAAACTACATTAATTATGTGTATAATAGAACTAAAATTGTATCCACCATGCATGTGGCAGAACTGAATATTGTATTCCTACTCTTAGGAACACATTTATAGAAGTCTGTCTAAACTGAGGCTTACAGGGCTTCTAGAAATGTGTTTAATTCTCTAGCCAATTGAGCAATGATTTAAGAAATTTACTAGCCATGATTAAATGTTCACTAGCCCTATGTTACTTTAACAAGGTTTTTGCCAGTTGGTTTGGAAAAAGGATGGAAATTCGTCTTTAGCACTCATGTTGAAAATGTTGGTGCGAAAAAGTGGCGTAATCTGACGACGTTTTCCAATCTCAGCACTAACGTACATTTGGTAAATTGAGTCTTAACAATTGCTGACATTTACCGAAGATTTCAAGTACGCACATGTGCAATACATATGAAAATTTCAAGTAATGTTATATACTGATTATTGAACAACATCTTGGAAGAAGTCTGGAATTGTTTTGTTAATAAGGTGTATGAACCTTGCTATAAGTTAATACAGTTCTACTAATTAATAGTACTTGATAAACAGATATTTTACCTGAAGAGGGAGATGGAGGTTAAAATCACTAACATTAGGTGTTAGGGTACGGTTAGGATATTCATATTTACAAAATAGACTTAACTGCAACATTTGAACTTTTTGGTTTCACTAGCCTTCGGGCATTGAAATAGTAGTTATTTACTAGCCCAATGAAGAATATCACTAGCCATGGGAGTGGGGCTACCATAATCAACGGATCATGGCTTATAACAGTGGCAAATCATATTTTGTCAGCTATTTGGGTGTGGCAGTCAGGTTTGTCCCAAGTATTTGATTCTTTTCTTTTTGACAGTGGACAGGGAGATCCAGATTGTAGCTTTTGATCATTGAAAGTAGCCAATGTCAGTTAGGCTTTTGATCTCAGAGAATCTTTTGTTTAACCAGGGAACATTGTTGCCAATATAATTTTGCATTGAGATTCCAGGCCTTTACCGTAACACTGTTTAGTGGTAGCTCACCAGTATATAAAATCTGGTAGCCCTCAGTAAAAACTATCATGAAAAATTGCAGTAACAAAAGCAGCCCTTGAAATTCGGACAAGTTTGCTACGGCAGTTAAGTGCCGTCGCAAATCAATTTTGAAACGGCACTACGGCGGCAATTTTAAAGAAAAGAGTAATGCTGTCAAAACTATTCATATATGATCCACTGCTGTAATAATATGCTAAAATATAACATCTCAACTTTAGGCCTACTTTCGTAAGTTTCTATACTGGAATAAACCAATTTATATTTATTGAGGAAACTGAGCTACACACGATAATAAATTTATGCTTTTTTGGGGGATCTGTAATTGGACAGAGTTCAGAGAGAAATGCCTACAGACTTTTAACCACTCACAGATTTGCGACGGCAATGAAATGCTGTCGCTACTCAAGTCCGCGATAGCTTTTGCGAAGGCATTGCCAATTGCCGCCGCGAATTTCGAGGGCTGCAAAAGCAGGCAAAAAAATACATTTAAATGATGTGTGATGAGCAGCACACATTAAATGGTGAATTCAGATATCAATACTTATTACCCATATGGGCTCAAATATACAGGGTAATATTTTTTCGATCTCTGCACAGTGTGCAGATTGCAGTGTTACAGTCACTGATTGGCTGGCTTAAAAATCACGACATTGGATTGGTTGCTTGCCATGGCAAGGACTTCACTTTCATTCATATAATGTTTCCATTCACGAGTCAGATTACATATATGTTATACGATCTACAAAGATTTACAAAAACAAATGGACTCATTTGTTTCGTAAACATGAAATGGTATATTTTTACAAGCAGCGGCTTTAGTTATATATAAAAATTATTATTTTCAAATGCAAATTCAGTTGTATTATTTTGTGCTGAGAACATTTGGAATACGATTATATGACGTAACTGCTGATGGCTTTGTTGTAAACTGTTGAGGAATTTTTACATTAAAAAACAGTTAAAATTGACAATGGGTAATAAAGAGAATAACCAACCCACTACGAGGAGTTATGAATTATCTGCCCCTCGTGAATGAATGTTACAACATCGGGACAGATAATTCACAATTCCTCGTAGCTCGTTAGTTATTCTCTAAATACCATCCATTGTGGAACAAAACGAAGGTGAAAAAAAAACCTTGGTAGTTAACTGGAATATCGACTATGGAAGTCTGGTAGCCAAAACACCACGGGCTACTGCTAAGGTTGAGCCTTGCATTCGCTACACAAGTTTCAGAGATCACTGCACAATTTTAAAAGATTAAACAGTAGTTGCTGATCAACTTTTAATTGACTAGAAATATCTCCAATCAAGATTTTGAAAACAAAATGTTCCCTGTGAGGCTGTTAGTATTACATTGAGACTCTCTATCTAAGTTTCAGAGATTGCTACACGATTCTAAAATATTCAGTTGATTAGCAACTGTCACTAATCAATATTATAACTAAAGAAGAACCATTCTTTCCTTTTTTCCTTCTTTTTTTTACAAATTAAATTTGTGTTAAAGTTTTTTTTACATGGTTTAACAGTCAGATGTTTTATCAACAGGAATATTATTACAACAAATGGATCCTGGGGCATTTCCCATACTCGTGTACCCACAGAGTCAAGACCAGGTCATGTTGCTATGATTGCAGGCTTTTACGAGGATGTCAGTGCTGTTGCCAAAGGTAGACATTTTAATACAATTATATCTGGGGCCTAATTAAAAAAGGTCTCTTAGTCTCTGTTAGACAACAAAGCATCCTCTTTGCAAGTCTTTTTAGCATTGTATATATATATATTGCAAGATCACAAAATTACGAGAGTTAAGTAAATTAGGCTCCTGATACTACAGTTTATTTTCTCATTAAGGCAGATCTTTAATCTCTGTTGTGCTGGTGCATTTAAGTCTTCTATTAATCAGAAATAAGAAACTCATGACAGTTAAGAATAAAAGAAAAGTACTGCATCGATTTTGGAGAGTGGAATATATTTTTGTTTAAGTGGTAGAGCATTTTGTTTAAAGTGCACTTAATAGACTCACTGAGTTATTTTTCATTCCAATAACTGGGGGCAGGATGCAGCCCAGTGGTAAGGCACTTGCTTGATGTGCAGTTGGTCAAGGATTGATCTCTGACCATGAGCCTATTGGGCTATTTCTTGTTCCAACCAGTGCACGACTGGTATATCAAAGGCCTTGGTATGTGCTATCCTGTCTGTGAGATGGTGTATACTAATGAAAATATGTAGCAGGTTTCCTGTCTAAGTCTACATGTCAAAATTACCAAATGTTTAATATCCAGTTAGCCGATGATTAATAAATCAATGTGCTCTAGTGGTGTCGTTAAACAAAACAAACTTTTAACTCCATTGCCATGTTAAAAAAATATATTTCTTTCTTTGCTTTTCATGTGGTAAACTGTAGGATTGGTCCTCTCCAGTGACCCATTTTTCTACTCTGTAATATATTACATTGTTATCTTGTTGTAATTCTAATTATTGTTCAATATTTGCAGGCTGGAAGGAAAATCCTGTAGAGTTTGATTCTGTGTTTAATGAAAGTCGTGCCACCTGGTCTTGGGGGAGTCCAGATATTCTGCCAATGTTTGCCAAAGGTTTGTCGTTGTCTTTGGAATTTTGGATGCATAACATTTTAATTAAATTTTCGTTGCGTCTATGCACTTTATGGCAATCTGATTGGTCAAGAGGTACTTGCTTTTTTTCATTGATATCTCGACAAACCAAATTTTTGTTTTAGCCACGCCTATCCCCCACGACCCGCACTTCTTTTCTGTAATTAGCTGGATAATTGAAGAAACCATATTTAATATTTTGAAGAAAACCCACATGAAACATACAAGAAGCAATGCAGTTGTGACACAGACACCCAGGCCCTAATCTTGCGGACGAAATGAGTGTTTTCTTCACCGAAAGTTGACACCAGTTGCCAAGTTATTAGCAGTAGAGAAAAACCTAAATCATACAACAGACGTCAAGATCCCGACTTGTTTATTGTCATAGCTCACTTGGCACCATGTCGCTGTATGTCTGACTGTGTTTTTACTTTGACTTCAGACTGTATCCTCGAGTAATCGAGAACCTTCCTATTAACGGGAAATGGTTTTTATGCATTGTAAGAACCAATTGATTTAATGAAATAATGTTTTACCATGATCAGTTTATTATCGAAATCAACCAACAAATGTTAATATTCATGCCTGTTTACGCTGTGAAGAGATTAATTATATGTCTTTGTGTAAAGTTGTAATTCTGCAGATACAGCCGAAACCGGGCTATTGTTTTTTAAAATGACAGTGTGCTGTGACCAGTCAAGCATTGTTAATCGTAATAATATCACATTTTTAATGCAACTGTTTTGTTGAAACTTTATTACCAGATGTAGTATTTGATATCGAAATATTACAATTTGTGCAAAATTCACAATATTTCTGATTGAATGCGGAAACAGGCGAAATGGTACGAAATGTACCGATAAATGTTCACTTGCCTGTTTTTATCAAACTACACTCATTTCTTTCGGGAAGAGAAAAGTCACTTCTTCTACTTTTTAATTTTAAATTAGACCTGAATACAACAAGGTAATAGTGCACTTTTTATCCGATAAATTAATGAAAAATGCTATAGCAGAGTAGACGTATGCATTGATGAAAAAAGTCAGTGCTAATGAAATGTAGGAAACTTACTTGTGAGCATTATTCTACAGTTGAACAAAATAAATTCAGTTACTTAAAGTATGCACATAAATTTAATTATAAGATTTGACTGCAATTATTTTTTGGTTCATGCAAGTATGAACCAAAAACCCCAATGTGAACACTTTTGTATAACCCACTATGCATTTTTCATTGCAGTCAAACAAAATATTACCTGTAATTATTCCTGTAGTAGGACTTATTAGTCCCCTACTTTAGCGACCACCAAGCTAAGGGGCGTAACTCTAAACATGTTTTATCATTTTGACAAAAACTCAACCCCGAACAGCTGCATGTAGATTCTGACCTTATAAACAATAATGACTGAATTAATCGTCAGAAATCAGTAGTGTTTGTAAACTAGGATGATGAATAAATTTGTTATCAATTTGTAACCCTTAAGCTTTATATGTATATTTTATTATATGGAATATTTTAAAGAACCTATTTATGTCACTAACATAAATTTAAACCACTGTAAACAAATGTTAATAAATAAATAATTTGTAATGTAAAATTGAAGACTGATAACCTATCCCGTACGTATTTGTATAGTTCGCTGTACTGCGGCCACTAAAATAGATTAGCCGATATTTTTATAATTTGTATGCTCCCAAATAACGTTATAAAAGGCGAAGTGTGATTGGTCAATATTTAAATTATTATTTACAGACGAAATGTTACCTGGACATTGGAGTCTATGCATAGTTGTTAGCAGTCTAATTAAAATTAGTTCTACTGGTCTAAATAAGGCATTCGTAATTACACAAAACATGTTGTATACCCTTAGGATAATTCAGAATGTTTTCCAATTATTTTTGAATCACTGAGATGATTCTGCAAGTAAGGTTTTGATTGGTGGACATGAGCTCCAACTGGCTGCTGTTAGATCCACGTGTAATAGTGGAGCTAATTTTAATTAGATTGCTGATTTTGGTGTTTTACAGTTTGTTTTTAAATGTTTTATTATTAGAGTTTTAGTATTGTACAATTTATATATATGTAAGATAGTGAAATATATATATTGTATAATTTCTTATATCCTGAAGGTCAGGATTTGCCTGCTTCATATGGTGGTGGAAATGCACTATCATTATTTCATTTACTGCATGTATATTTCTTCCCTTTCTATAAAAAGAACACAACCAACCACTCTATAAGGGCTTACATTATTATGTTTGGAAGGCTAGCTGGTGCCACAGGGGACGGCTTTCATAGTCATGTGACATGACCATATGTGGAAAAGGGCCAATGTTCCTTGTTCTTGGTGTGAATCTCACACAAGGCATTCCACTCTGGTCGCCGAGCAATCAACATGTAGGTACTCGAGCCATCTTAGGGTTTGGACTCTGGTTGTGTGGGGTAAGTGATACTGGCATCATTAGATATTATTTTGTTCATTCATATAATTTTTGTAGATATGCATATTATAATTTTCATAATTTGTACTTAAATGGCACATAAGTGGTCAGTCATTTTTATAAACGAATGTCCAAGTAGACCGTAGAAAATCTTATTTAGTGGACATACATATTTAGTATGCTTTTAAATAGAGGTGCCCTTTTTAGTAAAAGGCTCACCTCTGCACTTATGTTAATAATTAATATTAGAATATTGCATACTGTAGATCCTGAAATTAATGCGATCATAATATTAATGCGAAAAATGCGAGGCCATGCTATTCGCATTAATAATATGACGCATTTATTTCTATGTTTTGTCTGCATTAAAAAAAAAAAAAAATAAACATTTAAAATACCAATACGTTTATATAACACAACACAAATGGAGCACAAATCATTGTAGGCGCAACAGTTTAATTACACTGACTATGGGTAACGGAGCCCATCGATCTCGTCCTAAACAAACGTATAAACACAATTGGAGCGGTTCAAGATTGTCTACTTGTCTAATAGACCAACAAGCTGCCAGCCACGTGTAATGATTGCTTTGTCTTTGGCCACCTTGTCAAAAGCCGACACGATCCATCGCGCATGAATAGGTTTCAACACGCTAATTCAGAGACTGGCCGTTTCTTTGTTTTTCTGCTTCAAGTTTGCTGCAACAATGTTAGCATACCATGATCCAATCAAATAAGTGGTTATGAAATGGTATAGCCGGAAATGTCGGAAATGGAAGTGATAGATAAATACACGTGTCATTTCGAATTAACAATTAATTTATTTTGCAGACACTAATTTTGCACTAGAAATTTTTATTTACATATTTTTCAAAGCATTGTGATGAAAAACGTTATTTCAAAGGGAGGCCACTCGCATTAATTTCATGTCGCATTAATGTCTGACCACCGTGACTCGCATTAATTTAGGGACGCATTAATTTCAGGATCTACAGTATATATGTATTCAGTAATGATGTTAATGGTTTGATTATTATAAATGTTTATGCTGGATTAAAATGTATTTAAGACATTGTTTGTATTGAAAAGGAAAGGGTTAGTGAGCAATGGATATTTTATAAATGATCACACATGTAAACGATTACTGCAAGGGAACAGTTGGCATTTAGCCACTCTCTCCCAGTAGGGGATTATGGTGTGTGTTCTAATTAGCACCAACAGCTTCTAACTCTAAGAGAACAAAGCACTTGGAAGTTTGGGAAATGGTCAGAATGACCTGGGGTCATTCCTTTAGCAGATGACCAGTTTGACACTGATATCTATTAAAACCTCAGCTGCAACATAAACATTGGTCTCAGCTTGAAATTAATTGACTTAAGCTGAATAACCTTTGGTAATGCGTTTGTATTTGTTTGGGAATGGCTTTCTCACTTTGTTTTTATGTGAAAGATATACATGTACATTAGAGTAGAAAGTTATACAACTTTACATAATTAGAATAGGAAAAAAATGTTTATCAGGATAGTATTAAAGTAAAGATGCACTTCTAATAATAGAGTGACAGTTCTTATTAAGTGTTTAGAAATAATCAGTTTTGTATTGTTAACTTGTTGCTTTAGTGCCGGCCAAATGTATATGGGTTGAGGATGATTACAAATGTCTTGTTCATGTTACTTCTTCTTGAAGCCATGGTTTAATGATATTGTGGAAGGGTTGATATTAATGAG
>JAECMU010315917.1:0-27144 GCA_016106625.1 Dracogyra subfuscus
TGAAGACATGTGGACACTGAGACCGCTCGCAAACAAAAAGTGAGTTATCCACTATACTAGCTCACAGTCAGATGATCTCCGAGATAAGAAAATATACAAATCTGTTTTGTCCTTTATGAAATGTGTGGGAAAGTGTTCTTTAATTTGTAATATTGAAGTAATATGAAAATTAACATTAGGTTGTCTTTTCTTTTTTTGGTCTATTTTTGTCTTTCGAGAGCATATACAGTTACGTAATGATTATAAATGCATATTTCAAGTTATACAGCAGGAGAAAGGAAATTGTTGTCATCATTTTTATTACCAAATTATAATGGTCATTGATCGGTCAACGGACTATGGACATATTATTAAGACTACCCCATTACATCATAAAGAATAGACCGATGCAACAATCAAATGATAAAATTAAAGCACCTTATTATTTAATAAGTAAAAAAAGAGGAGAGACAGAGAGAAGGAAATTATGTATTGCATGCTACTTGTATTGTGATGTAACGCCTGTGTTATATCAGACTTTATAACTTGTAATTTACTCTTGGCTATAGATTAAGTTAAATATTCTTAAAGAAATTTAGTTTTGTTAGTTTTCACACACACACACACATATCACACATATGCACGGACATGCACAATAATAATTGCTGTATATTACTAGATATTCAGAAATAATGTTCCTTTCTTGGATTTCAGCTCCCAGACAATGGCAAAACGACCTGTGTCTGCTCTTGGTAACCGACGTCCTGTCTCAGAGTTTTCAAAAATGGCGTCTGCCATGGGAGGTAACCCAAGATACAAGGTAATGGACGTTTAACATTAAGTATTCAGAATTTTTACAGGCTTTTAATGAGCAGGTCAAGAATCTATTAAAAAGCTTTTTTAATAAATTAAAAGTGAGAATCTATTTGACCAATGGTTTTGTCATGCTTATTTATAACATGTTGATAGTTGTTGCTCATTATTAACGTTTGTTCTTGTAAGGGTGAGAACATTCTGCAAGTGGAGCTGGACATGCCGAACCGGACGACCCGTGACTATGAGGGTCCGGCCATCGCACCCAAGGTGCAGGCCGCTATTGACACAGCTCTCCAGGAGGAGGAAGATATTGACATTGATGGTAGCAGGTGAGATCATGTGGAGAAAAATTACTGCTTAAACGACTACGGAAAAAAAGTTAAAATTAATGTTTGTTTTGTTTAACGACACCACTAGAGCACATTAATTTATTAATCATCTGCTACTGAATGTCAAACATTTGGTAACCTTTACGTATAGTCTTAAAGAGGAAACCCATTAGTAGCAAGGGATCTTTTGTATGGACTATTCAATGGACAGGATAGCATATACCATGGCCATTGATATACCAGTTGTGATGCGCTATTTGGAACGAGAATTAGCTAAATATTATGTGACATTAAGAAGCTATAGATATTGGTGGTAGTGGGTGAGAAAATGTAATGAAAATGACTGGCTGAATAATTGTGAAAGATGACAAACTAATATTTGTTAATGTGTAGAGGGATGTATAATAATCGATGGTAGCATGTGGAAACACGGCAAGTTAAGCTACATTGGAAGAGGGAAGCTATTTAATATGTAATGTGTAGTGAAATAAATGAAAATGTTGGTGAATGGTATTGTAAGTAGTTATTAGTAAAAATAACATCCTTTTTCACCCTAAAAGGTGATACTCTACTGAAGAGTGCTTGGTACTTGAATGGGAGAATGGCCTGAAATTGATGAAATGACATTTGATACCTTTTATATAATTTAGTTGTTTTTTATTTCTTCTTAAATTATTCTTATATTATTTTTTTTTGTCCACTGTTCTATTTTCACCTTGGAAAGTCACCCAAATTTCACAGGCAAAATTACTGATTTGGATTCCACAGCTGCAGTTAATCTATCCAATAAGTTGACTAGATCTGGAATAAATTCTATGTTATGTTGTTTATTTGTACTTGGTGACTAGGTATTATGTACTCAGTCTAGTACTGTGTTGCGGTGGGCCTGCAGTCACCCCCAGGATGCACCTGCACAAGTCTGAGAAGAAATTTCATACTTGCAGAAGCTATATGTATGTTAAGAACATAAGTCTATTACAATTTAATAAATTATTCATCTTTTTTACTTTGTCAGTGCTGGACTTTTCAATCCAAAAGCAAAAAATCCTAAGAAGAGAGAAAAATCAGCAAGGTAAGCTGTTATGCCAGTGTAGTCTAAGGGCGTGAATAGCAGTTTGTTATGAATAAAAGTTTAAAGTTTACTATGTTTAATGACACCTCTAGAGCATATTGATTTATTGACATAGTCTTAGAGAGGAAACCCGCTATATTTTTCCCATTGGTAGCAAGGGATCTTTTATATGCACCATCCCACAGACAGAATAGCACATACCACAGCCTTTTATATACCAGTCGTCGTGCACTGGTTGGAACAAAAATTAGCCCAGTGGGCCTACTGACAGGGATTGATCCAAGACCGACCACACATCAAGTGAATGCTTAGCAATGGGTTACACCCTGTTATGAATGAATGCACAACTTTTGTTAGGAAAAAATATATATATATACTTGATCTGTATATGACATGATTGGCCCTTTTGAACTTAGTTTGTAGAATACATTTATGCATTCACTATCACAGAAACTTAATGTACTGTTTATGTTCTGTACCAGTATCTTTACAAAAATTAATGAACAAGAACAGGTTGATTATATTTTATTTTATGTCTGACACAGTAAACCACTGCATTGATTTTTGGACCCAGTTTCTGTGTATGAGTAATTGCAGACACTTGCTTAAAGCATCATATATGGCACTTGTCCGTTTTGTCAACATAATTTATCTAAGCTTAATTTGAGCTGGAATTTAAAATGTGCAGTGATAGTCTTTAGAAGTGTGTTAGATAATGAACACTGGTATTTTATCAATTAGCAAATTGCTCACGCCCTTTATGTGAGTTACTGCTTGTATAATTGTATTTAACCTGTGTGTAATCATTTTGTTTTCAGACCTAAGACTGCAAGTAAAAAGTCTTTAGGAGTTTCAACACCAATGTATCCAACGTCCCGTGGACTGGTTCCAAAGTGATATCAGAACAACTTGTGTTTATGGTACAGAGACATACTGGACTTGTTTCATAGTGAAATCAGATGAACTTTTGCTTAGGGCACCAATGCTGACTGCTTTACACTTTGGACATTTTAACAGAACAGATGGTGTATTTATCATAGCCCTGTTCCATAAAACGATCTTAGCCCTAAAATCACCTAAGTGCATAGCTACCTTATTCACTAAGTGCTAAGATCGCTTCATGGAATGGGGCCCAGAATTACAAATGATTGGTTAATTTTATGCAACATGAAATAGAATTACAAGGATCCATGCTTATACAACTTCAAAATTCAGATTGAGGACTTAAGTAAAGTCTTCGGACTCTTTTACAGGCTCTTTAAAGTCTCACGTCTGGATTCAAAAGTTTTATAAGAACGGAGAAAGCTTTCACCGAGTATTATTGTACATAATGTTTATATTTACATGATTTGTTTTTATTATGGGATAAAATTTGTCCACCTGTGTGTTTTGCCACTGTCAATGGTTGTGTAGAAAATCCTTTATTTTTGGTGAACACCTGTGATATCACAGTTCTGTCCCTTGTTGTCTGATTGTCTTTGTCTTGTACGAGAATAGCCGATTCCATAGCAGCCGCTGAAATCATAATGTTAGTCTTGTCACAATTGGTTATTGTCGTAGGAGGTACTTGTAACTCGTTTCGTGTGGTGTTGCCTTTAATGTAAGAATTACTGTGTGCAAAACAATTTTCCTTCTATTTAAAAATAGAAAAGAAAAATAGTCACTGATCCTAGTTTTAGAGACGAGTATCTTTTTTGTTTTGAGTAAATATGCATTTTGAGGTACTATAAACACCAGGATCAGCAAAAATTCATTGGATTTGTCAAACCTTGATAACATAAGTAAGACCTGTAATTTTAATGGTAAAAATTTGGTATCCGCCACAAATATTTTCCCTTAATTGCTAAGGTCAGAATCTTAATGTATGAATAATAATATTAAAATAACCTCTCAAAAAATCTATAATTAAAATAATGGATTAGATAGTAGTATATTGGGGTTTTTAAAAATTGAAAGTGTGGCCTTGGTAAAGATCCTTTGTACCATTTTTTTTTTAATAAAGAATTTGGTACTGATGACCATAAATTTGATTCAAAGTAAAAATGCTGATCACTAGTTTGCTAGCTGTAATTAATACTAATATTTGTATAATGATGTATATTTGCTTGTGATTGGTTTTGAAAGTGTTTCCAACATGCTGGTCACAGAGAAGGGTTGGCTTGTATGATAGATTACCTTTAAGTAAACTGAACCATTGTGGGACCAAATGTTTCTGTTCTCTTTGGTAAGGTTGTGTATTTGTTACCTCTTTTGCCTAGTTCTTTGTGAACTGTTATGTAGGGATGTAGTAAACAAAATACTTTTCTGGTGCACTAATACAAATATAATGGCAAATGTACAAATATCACACAAACAAGAATTTGTGTAGCATACCGTAACTTGGGAGAAAGATTCATGCATATACATTTTTGCATTGTTTGTGCTCAGTCTTACGACAAAAAATGTATATGCATGCTTTATTTTCCATGCATATACAGTTGGTCATGAAATTCTGTATTTGTTTTTAAAAAAACTTTTTTAAAAACCCACAATGTTAATCCAGTTTCAAGTTTGATTTAGGATAAAGTTAACGAAATTTATTCCATTACTTATATGGCCTGTTTTTGAAAATATTTTATTTGTTTGGACCTGAATGATAGAATTTTGAGACTAAACTTACATGTTGATTTATTCATGATATATTAGTTAGATCAATAGAAAAGCAAAATGAGGACAATGTACAAACACAGACAAAGCATTTTTTATAGTTTATTTGAACATGTCTACCTGGGGTAAAAAAATCAACGACTTCAGATATATTTTGATGTATTCATGTGTGTTATGTGATTTTATATTTGTTACTAATACCTAAAAAGAAAACAGTTCACAAAACATTAGTCTTTGAAACTGAATGTAAAATACATACGTGCATACAGATACGGTATTTGTTTCTTGTGGCTGTCACTTTCACATGGAAAAACTGAATTGTTTTATCGCTATCTTAAATACTGATCTGTGAAGTAAGGCTTTGTTTTCATTTTATGTCATTGATGTGAAATTTGCTTAGTATTGAGCACCGCATTTCCATGAAAGGCACGATGGAACATATGAAGTCATGCATTATATCTAACATATATTTGAGCAAGCTAAATATATGTATCCTCAGGCATGACAATGTTCTACGGAAATCAGCAGATTTGAAAGCCATCTTGATCACTAAATTGGTCCTGACAATATTTGTTTGTCCCTTTAAAGTATGGTTAACTCAGTTTTACTGTGAGCTTTCAGCTGGTTTCATCAAGTGCCATTGTCATGCCTGGTATATTTAACCTTTTGTGTTTTAATCAAAACACAAAACACTTCAGTTTTGCATTTATTGAAACTGACTGCTTTAGTTCCACAAATAGATTGTTATTCTGACTAGGGCTTGGTTTTTCATATCATATTTATTCCAGTATTTTGTTTTCTTTGACAGGAGTAAATGTTTATTTATGTGTACATGAGAATGTACAATATTATGTTTGATACCTAACTTAATGAAATGTGATATGTTGTATAGATTATGGTGAAATGTTATTTAGAAGGTCACTTGCAGGACTTGTGAAAACTGGTCTCATTAATGAAACCCTAACTCAACCACATCTGTAGTCCACCAATTCAGAAAATGGGACTTAAAACCAAAATATCATATATGTATGTCTTTGTATTAATTACTGGTAAATAAAATAATTAAAATGAAACCAAAACAGTTACTCAGAAATAGACATTTTGTTAATCTTGCAATGCATAATTGTGAGATGTTATATTATAAAACATGTACATTGTTGTTGACCTGCAAATTTTGTAGATTTTTTTTTTAATGTATTATTTTTATGATTTATTTAAATGCACTGTAAAAGTAGATAATGTTCTGTTTTTGACGGTGATAAGACAACCTATCTGTTAAGAAAGGCATGTCAGTCATAAACATGTGAAACTTGCTTCTTCTTTCATTCTTTTAGAGGTCCAATGTAAATCAGATAGGTCAGACTATCAATTTCACATCTGGCCATGTCTTAATTATGTTCATCTGTGGTAACTATTTCTAAATACAAAAAAAAAAGAGGAAAATATTCCACCTAATGCCTTGACCTTAATTACTTGAATGTTCACCATACATTGACAAAAAACCTACTCCAATCAGAATTTTATTTCAGTGAAAACTATCTGTCATATTGTCAATAAAAAAATGTGATTCAAATTCATAAATAATAGTCAAATTGTTTGTATAGTAACAGTTTGATATATAGATATTATTATTTCGAGCATGTGTGTCGTACTGATATTACGAAACGAGTGTCAGGAATTTTGTATTGCCCGAGCGAGAGTTAATCCTGACACGAGTTTTGTAAAATCAGTATGACACATAAGCTGCAGGTGTAATAATTTCTTTATTATCCATATTTTTGTGTTTATTAATAGCAAGGACGGTCTCAAAATGTTTCAACCACAACTTTAAAGAGACAACGGAATGATATCATATTCCACATGCACAGTCTGAGCTAAGTATGGGGAAGCAACGTCATCTTATGACGTCATTTCCAAACATTACATCATTATACTTGTTATGACACATGTGCTTCATATGATTATTATTTACTTGATTATGTTAAACCATATGGATAATCGACAAAGGCAACACGTCCATGTTATTCACTTGGGAGTTTAGAGATAACATTAACTTTAATTTCACATTTAGCAATTAAATTTTGTGTAAAGTTTTTTTATTTAGGCTTTTTATAAAATTGAGCTTCGTATTTATTAAAATCATTACATCTCGCAAAGGTATAAAACTGCTACTTAGACTAGTCATGTTCTGATATCAGTTTATAAAATTAAGGCAACCTAAAACTGGTTTTTACTCACCGGTACAGTGAATTGTATTGTTGGTGCATAAAAATGTATTACCAAGTTTAATACATTTGTAGCTATTTATAATTAATTTAACATTTGTCGGCATTTGTTTTATACACATTTTTAAAGATTTGTTCTTGATTACTGTGAAAGGTTAACTCTGTCACATTTCACTTTCCATTACTAGATATCAGTCAACTGACATCATGTAGAATTATAAGAAATAACTGAAGGCAAAATTATTTTGTTTTGTTTTAACTCCTCAGTTACTGTGAACTGGATTCATATGTGATTGACAAAGTATTAAAGAAAAATTACTAATAAACAAACTTTATGTTTTAGATTTTAAAAAAAATATAATGAAAGTAGCTTAAATTTTAATGTTCTGATTTCAGTTGAAATCCTAATTCTTATCACAAAATATTTGTAATATCCATGAGCAATTCCTTAATATGGACTCGGCACCTACCAGCCTTAAGCCTAAGACTTAACCACTGAGCCAGTTATGGGCAATATTTGATCCCCTTACCAACAGATGATTGAGTTGGGCGTTTCATAAATTAAGTTTTATATACAATGTATATCTCTCTATCCAGTTCCCTATTGTATTCTGCATGACACTGTATGGACACTATAATTCACGAGTTCTTGTAAGTTTATAGTGTACATTTTGTTTTATCATTTATTATATTTGTAGTGCAAAACCGTTATCATAACCCAGATGTTTTTGTTGTAATGAGTTGAGGTTATTCCAGAAATAAATATATATTGCTCTGTGTACAAAGTACTTCATCAAGATTAAGTTAAATATGTATATCCTTACATATCAGAAATGTTATAAATATATATTAAAGGTTAATCTTGATTCAGCTTGGTCAAAAGTCACCTGTACAAGTTACCTTTTACAATTCAATCACTTTTTATGTTTAATTTAATGCATTGTTGTTTTTTTGTGTAGTTGTATTGGGGGGTGTAACTCCTAGCTTTTGCACAAGTAATCTCTTTAAATCCCCCAACCCCCAGTTAAAAACTACAATAAAATAAATTAATCCCCTGCCTTTAATTACAATTAGATATTCCCAATATTTTCTCCTGATACTCCTCTTAAAGAATATTCCATAAAAAAAGAAATGTCAGGTAGCGAAAATATACTTGGGTTATTTGATTAGTAAAGGGTGGTGCGGTTACAATCTTTTTGTTTTCTTTTGTTTTGTTTTGTTTAACGACGCACTCAACACATTATAATTACGGTTATATCGGCGTGGGACATATGGTTGTCGAGAAAAAAAACCAGTGGTTAGCTGACGGGGCGGTTACAATCTAGTATGTAAGATCTCTCATTGTAATCGTGTTTTGCAATTTTTGTGAGGAAAATTTGATGGTAAATTAAGGGCAGGAGAGTAACTGATCATAGTATTTCAGACTTTAGTGTAGTAGGTGCCTTCTTGTCTTACTAGTACTATCACTACAACTTTCCTTGACCAATACAGGACCATATTGTATTAATGTGTGTATAAAGATATGCTGAAGTTTTCTCACTTGTTCTTTATTTCTGGAATAGCCCATTTACCAACAGTCATAATTATGTTTTATGTTTATGTTTGTGAGATTTATTAATCCTATTTTGTGTTGACTCCGTCCATTTAGTTACTTAGTATTTACCTTTTTTTTACATTCCTATTTATTTTCAGGTTGCTATAATTTGCATACAGTATCTGTATCTTGTTTGTGCCAATCTAGTGTTCTGATTTTGGAACTCTTGGTTACATGCAAAATAAACATATTTGACTCTTCATCAGTTTTGGTTATTTTGTCAAATGGGTTGAATCGCTTTGTCCAGAACAAATAGTAAGACACTATTGGTAAAAGAATGCTAGATGGTTAATTTACATTTTACAATTATATTAAGTCCAGTTATGCTTCTTGTTAAGGGGATAGGACGGGACACAGCCCAGTGGTAAAGTGTCCGCAGGATGTACGGTTGGTCTGGGATCAATCATCGTTGGTGGGCCCATTGGGATGTTTCTCATTACAGCCAGTGCACCACAAAGGCAGTGTTATGTGTTTGACATCCAATAGCTGATAAATAATAAATCAATGTGCTCTAGTGGTGTTATTAAACAAACCCAAGATTTTAAACTTTTCTTGTTGCCAATAAACAAACTCGGTTACTCTTCATCTTGAAGCTTCTACTCGTATCTCCATGTTGCAAACATCAAACAAACTCACAGATGAACAAAATATATTTATTCACATTCACAAACATAAAATAAGCAGCACAAAATCAGTAATTTTGGTGGAAAACATTTTTTTAGTGCACTTTATTTTAATTTCTCTTTGTAATTTTGTTTTCTCCTTTTATCAAACTAATATATTTTTCAAACAAAAGACTGTCCAACAAAGCAAGTAAAGCAATTAATAAAAATGTTCAGATCTGGTTACATGAATCCAAACATTGTTTTAAAACATGACTATATAAACACCCTGGTTGTTCACATTAATGAGACCAACTCCTATTATACTCCTGTCCAATGCACCTGCTGTTAAACTGCAGATGGGTTGGACTAATTACACTCCTACTGTTCAAAATACCCTAGTATAAATTGATACTACATTCTGGGAAGAGAGGTCACACTGCATCCTTTCAAGACATCACACACTTAATAAGAATGTTTGTTGTGTCTGTTTATTCCTTACATATTTACAAAAATAGGATCAATGGGTAATAGAGTATTAAATTTGGGACCATATATTATCAAGTTTACGACCAATAGCCGACAATTAATAAATCAATGAGCAATAGTGGTGGTGTTAAACAAAAAAAAACAGGCATTGAAACTAGTCTACCAGGAGGTTGCCACATGTCAAGAATGGTACATCGTTTCCCACAATATCTTATTAAATAGAAACCACTACATAAATTGTATTCTTTTAGTGTTTACCATATTGAAATATAAAATATTCATATACATGCATAAGAACAGGTACAAGAACAGTGATGTGAATCAAAAATATATTGGCATCTGTGAACAGATTTATAGTAATAATAATGGGAATTGTAACTACAAATGTGTCATAAGTTTTTACCTATAGGTTACAAAGCCCTAATTTATTGTAACGTACCTGAGTTAGCATACTATATGCTTGTTTTTATGCCTGCCTTCACAAAAACAGTTTTCAATTTTGTTCACTAAAATTATTTTACCTAGGACATAAACAAGCTTTTTCAATATCCTGAAGTGAATGTAATAGTATTTTTTAAACCTGTCACAGGTGCCACATAGCAAAGTCACCTCCAGCCCTGTTCTACATGTCACTACAAGAAAGTGCAGCATGCAGGTTCCTTACACATAGAGGCATCTCGTTTCTTTGTGTAATGTTGGTACTGGTTAACATGTAAATTTAATGTCATGACTGGACTTGAGAGTAATCAAAGTAAAGCTCTGTGGAATCTGATTTAGGAAACACTTTGTCTTTTAAGACACAGTACCTTGCGACCATTTGGCTGTTGACAGTTACCAAAGCATTGCATAGTTTCCTCTAGCCTTCCTCTACATACATGTATTAATATCAATAAGGTTCTACCTGTATTGAATACTCCTACTGTTGTGTATATATAAAAGCTTTACCATATATTAAAGAGAAGAAAGGCAATATTTAAAACTTGAAGTGTACAAATAATCTCAGCACTGTTTAGTTTTTTCACTTTCAACTCATTACATATACTGTCTCAGTATTCCCAACAAAATAAAACAAAGCTTAGTAACTGTACGTACCCATTAGTACAAGTACTTCTTTACTGGAGATTTACTTGAGCAGATCTACTCATCATAATAATGGTACAAAAAGTATATACAAAAAAAAACTAACATCTAAGTTTCTATATTGTATGTACAAAGTCCTATTTGAAAAGATATCCCAGATTCTATCAGGGAGTATCTTCTTTCTTCAAACTTTTGATAAGCAACACTACAGAGAATAGCACATTTTGATCACAATGCAATTGTGTAATAATGTCTGCAACATACGTAAGTAATTTGTGATGCATTAACAAATTATTACATTAATACATACCAAACCATGATGATTTGAAATGTGTTTTTTTAATAACAAAATTCATCATATAGTACTGTATGTGAGTATTTTGGTGATCATAGGATAAACAAATATTTACAGGTGATTATGATTTAAACAAGTATTATGAGAGTACTGTTAAAGCAATACATGTCCCCTACCAAACTCAAATCTTTTTTGTATCTTCTAAATTTAAGGGCAATATTTCTGTGAAATTTGATTAGTAATAGTACATGATCAAGATATATAAAAAAATTCATGTCATTATCTTCAGGCACTGAAAAATAAAAGTCTGGAATTTTTGTTTGTATATCTCCTAAGTTCAAACTCCATCGAAAATAGGTCAAACCTAATCTGTAACATTACATGACAAAGATATATACAAAATTTCAGGTTAATATTTCTGGGCCTCCTGAGAAAAAGTCTGGAAAACAAATTTCAAGGATCATACATTGTAACCTAAGTAAAAATGGGTAAATCACAATGAAAGTCAAACTTGATCTGTAACAGTATATGATAAAACTATACACAGACATACAGATGGACAGACAGACAGACAGAACGTCAGAGATGAAACCAATAGTCAAATCCAGTTGGACCAGTAGGGGACTAAAAAGGCAACTGAAGCATAACATTTATCACATACTATATTCATCATGTTTTTATATGTACTTGATAATTATATTATTCTAGTGGTAAGCAAAAATTAATCACAAGTTAAAATAAAAATGAGCAAATTATGCAACAATATTCATCACATACTACATAATGTTCAATACATCAACAAACTTCATAATTACATACTAGCACTAAGCAAATATGAATTATTTTATGTAAAAAAAATATATATATATACCCGTTACATATATTATAAGAAAATTATGGACTATTTTAAAGTAAAGCAAAGGCTGATTAATTATCATTGTATATTACATTTGTTCTTTATCCACTAACTAATAACCAAGATTTGATTTTGTACAGTGACCTCCTGACCTAAATACAAGAGCATTACATCATTTGATTGATAAACTCGGGAATCCACATCATGTGTGGTATGTCATATCCGTACTACATGTACATTTCTATATATGCAGGGAACACAGTAGACTGGTGTGATACAGGTTTTTAAAATGTTTGTTTACATTATTTTCTAAGCATACCTGTACATGTATATCATACTAATAAATTATCCTTAGGAATAAATTAAACAGAATCAACATTAAGACTGCTCAGTGTTTCCTACAACAAAAACATGTCTTCAACAAATATAGCTTTTTTAACAACCATAGATGTATGTCAAATTGGATTTTATCTCCCAATAAATTTGTACTTGGTAAAGATTTCTTTTTTAATATTGGGAAGTAAAATTAAATTTGATCTGGTACAAATGTAAGGTCTACATCTTACAAAGAAAGTGAACTTAGGATAAGCTTCTCTGATGACCTTTTTTCACCATAATATTTTTCTCTTAAGCTGGATTCCGTGTGTACAGCAAATATATTATGCAGAAAAAGAAAAAGAAATAGTTGAAATAGATGATTCCATATCTGGTGACAATTGTAGTCTATTATGCATTCTGCAGCAATTCATGCTGGATAAGCACATTAAATATGTGCTCACATCAAAGTGATATCATCATATTGGAAAAGAAAAACATTTCATAGTAAAATTTTATATTAAATTCATTTCCATAAGAAGTGAAAAAAAGAAGAAGAGGCAAACATTTAAATCTTCATCAACAAAAGTAAAAACGTTAATAGAATTTATATGTGAACTGTAATACTTTAAATGCAGTTACTATAATGATTAATGGTTGCTCTAAAAACAAATATTAATCCATTTACAATGTTTGGAGCCATGTTTAGAACTTGATGCAAAATTAATATAAAAAAACACTGCTTACCATATGAAATATATATATATGGAATCTAAAAAGGTGGATACTGCATAAGCATGCCATGTAAGAAAACCACATAACTTGCTGCAATTGTGCACATGGAATCCTAGCTTTACAGTCCCAATATGTTAAAATGATATGGGATTTAAAATAAAATAAAACTTTTAAGTCATGTTGACAATGCTGCAGAAAAAGTAACATGATATCTCACATTCCAAATCTGTTAATGCAAGATATCTCACATTCCAACTCAGTTAATGCAAGATATCTCACATTCCAACTCTGTTAATGCAAGATATCTCACATTCCAACTCTGTTAATGCAAGAAAAACAAATCAGATTGTACATGATATTCATGTACATATAACAATCAAGTTAAATTTTGATAGGCGGACGGATTCAGTCAACCATAGAACACAGATACTCTTAATTTACATGATTATTACATGTATACATTTATACTCAGACATTTTTCAATTTTTCAGATCTCTGAGATAGAAATTTACGAACAGAAAACAAACAAAAATAATATATACCCAAGAAACAATAAATGTTGTCATATAAAATAATACAATCATATATATTCGTATCTGTACATAGCTTATATTGAAAGAAAGTCCAAAATTACAAACATGAATACAAAATTTATAGAAGCAATGTCAATATCACAGAAATCAAAAATAATACTGAACGATATGTAAATTTTACCATCAACAATGCCTTGTCTTCTTGCAACTCTGACCAGAACAATACCGAGTTATTTTTAGGAGAGGGAACTGCTTGAATGAAGCTAGTTAAAATATTTGCCAAAATTTTTAAAACTATTCCGCAGGTAAGGGTCTTACAATACCATGGCAGTTACCTCATGTGTCTGATTAAACAGGAAAGCAAACAAATATTTATCACCACCTCAGTGCATTTTAAACATATGGTTGGATTGGGAAAGTCCTAACAACAGAATGGGTATAGCCAGTAGATATGAGGTGAGAGTTCTACTGACCAAGCTGAATCCTGCCTGTTTTGGCCAGATTAATTAATATCCTGTATAATGATACATGTTCTGTGGTATACATAAACATTATGTACTGTATATTAAATCAACATTCACAGAAATAGTTTAAAGTTTGATCGTAATGTTAAAAAAACAATAACATCAAGGGTCCCTGTAAATAAACTGTGTTACCTTTCATATATTTAAACCACTATAGAAAATATGAGGTGATGTTTCTCAATAAAAAATAATAATAGTGCCCTCATTACTTAGTTTTTTCTTTTTTTTTATCTACCGTACTCTCTATGTTTATCCTCATTTTTAAAGTACTTACCGGTAATTTTTCAAATTAAATTTGTCAATACATTCAGACCTTGAAGAAAAATAATTTTAAATCTGTTTATGAAGGTCAGGTTAAAAAACTAAAATTCAACGGACGGATATGTACTGAGCACCTTTAAAAATGCAATTTGAATACAATTTCAAATACCGTAATAGCTGGGGACAATATTTTCAAATCTCAGGGTTCACGTGATTTTTACCTAGGTATCTACATAACTTAAACTTACCCGCAACAATTTTAAGTATTTTCCAGCCAATATTTTAAGTTTATGCAAATAAAAATATTTCATTAAAGAACAGTTTCTTTGATACTGAAGTGATTTTCAGAACAAACTAAGTCAAAGAAAACATCTACAAAAGGACGTATCCCATAAACTATTACCATTAGTACTACCTTAGAGAACAGGCATGAAGTATATGCTGCATTTCAGCCATTTCTTACATGAGATTTGATGTGTAACAAAAACATTCTGACCATATATTGCAATACACATGTATTTCATTTTTTTATTATTTATGAAATATGTTAAATATAGCTGAGCAGAATTTTTTTTATCAAATACACATCTGAGACTGGGAAATCCAAAACCCTAGAGAATCAACAGTTTGTCTAAAACTTGGTATGTTGGTATCTTGTGGGTCTGAAACTTGGTATGTTGGCATCTTATGTTGAATCTCTCTGCAACAAAAGTTCAGGTCTTTAACAGCAACTTGTGTTTAGATTCTTTTTTTGTAGCAGTTTACACGTAACTGAACAGATACTAGTAGTCACAACAACTAGTAAACCATAAGCAAGCAAGCAATTATTATGCTGTGATCTCATCCTACAAACTACTGAAACTAATGTCTGTAAACAGAACCAAACCTATGTACATACATTTGCTTGGCCATATCTAAACCGGAAATAAAAACAAAAACTTTTTTAAATAACAGCAAGCATCCTCAGAGTGGTGTTAAAGAAATACATGACCCTTGTCGGACCCCAACAAAGCCATAACTTAGTCAAACATGGATAAATTCCATCTTTGAATAGTTATGGCCCTTGAATACATTCTGCATGAAAGTCAAACTTGATCTGGTCATACTAAAATGGCTAAATCCCCATGGAAGTCAAACTTGTTCTTTAACTATACATAATAAAACTATATACAGTGAAACCACTCTAAACCGGACACCCTAGAGCTAGACCACATAAAATGTCTGGTTTTAAGAGGTATCCGGTTTAGACAGGTTAAGTTCTGGACTGATTTTAAGAAATAGACCATGAAAAATATCCAGTTTTGAGAGTTTTCACTGTACAAACTTTTAGCTCAATATCTTGAAGTATTGCACACACAAAAAAAAGAAGGAAAAAAAAGAAAAGAGTCTGGAATACAATACTCTGCAACAAATAGACAAAGTAAAAAACCCCAAAACCTACAATTTTTTTTACATATAACGGTTACCGAACATGTATACATACCGTATTATGTAAATGTTTGTACCCTGTGTAACATATTTGATATATAGAATTAAACACTGTTATCTCAACCTCAGGAGTCCACAATTATGATATCTCAAAGTCGAGACATTGTTCTATGACATAATTGTCATCAACAACAATTGTTTATCTTGAGCTTATATTACTTCGGTTCCTTCATCATCAAGATAACTGTGTTTTACTGTACCGTATATAACATTTTGATATATGTATCACATACTTGAATAGAAATAGATACATAAGTATATTCCACAAACTTCAAAATGTATTAAACTAATTGTTATGTCAACATTTTAATAATAATAATGTCATGAATATTATCTCACACGGTTACTTAATGTCAGTAGTAATACACATAGCTACAAGCATGTGTACTAATGAAGTCTGCACCTATATATATAATTATACTGCAAAATTCAAGCTTTCAACAGACATTAGTAAATATGAAAATCTAAAACACAGACTACTAATGCTATTGTGATTATGAAATCTTCGACTGTATAATATATGACTTTTGAATCAATATAATCTACATCTACAAATTTTGTAAAGAACAATATTTTGCAAAAGAATATTACATCTACATATCTGTATGCGAACAGAAAAGTCACATTTACTACATAAATTGGTTGGTAAGTTTCATAAATGGCACAAGATGTGACTGCAATTTATCAATTAGTATTACATAAAGCAAGAGAACAAAGTCGTTGAGGTGCAGTCTGCCTGCCAAAACAAAATGTGCAAGTACATAATAAAAACTTTGTCAAATTTAAAATTATTAATAGAACAACATACAGCAATCAACCTTGATTATTGTACATACATTTGTGCACGTGTGTGTATGTATGGGTTTATTGTACTAGCTTTATATTATATATAAATTCAATACATGTATATATTTATACATTCACTGAATTATTCAGCCATGCACTAAAAAAAAACCTAGGTTTGAAAAATCATGAAATAAAGAGTTGTTATTGTTTGTAAGTATAACATCTAGTTATATTCTTTGTATGTAACATTCCTTGTGAAACCTACACCTAGTCATCAATGTCAATCAGTAGATCGTATTCTGGTTCATTATCCACCGCTTTTACACTTGTTGTCGGCCTTTTCCGGGCCGGTTCCACATAATCCGATGTCCCATAGCTGGCTGCCAATGAGTCCATGGGTATGTTGTCGTCATCATCCTCAAGCCTAAGAAATCCATTTTTTGCCTCCGAAGTCGATTTTGTCTTCTTATGTGAGGCAACACACTGCATTATTACATAGAGAACAACACAGAACAGTCCAACTGCTACCATCATATACATGAGGAACATCTTGTCTTTATTTTCATACAGGTAACCTGTTAAAACAGGAATGGCCATCTCACCTAGAGCAGATCCCACTACAAACACAGCAGTAGCTTTCCCAGTTAACGGAAAATAATGATCAGCCCACGATATTCCTGTTGGAAAAATGGATGACATTCCAAAACCAATCGTCACAGTTCCCACCCATAGAAAAATATCATTGAATTGTATTCCAAAGCTAAGAATGAATGCACCAATGACAACAAGAAATGTATTTGAGACGAGCATGCAGGGTGGTTTGAAGCATTTGGCAATGAATATGCTTATCCCACGCCCCGCTGCTAACGAGCCCCAGAAGAGAGCAGTGGCGGTGGCGCCTTGAGCCTTCGACCAGTGTAGATACTCCACAACAAACGTAGACAGCAGACCTCCAAATGTGACCTCCATCCCCACGTATGCAAAGAAGAACAGAAACAGCAGGATAAGCATGACCACGCGGAATGACGTGCTTTCTTCACTGTACCGATGATTCTCCTTCCCAGTTCGTCTCTGTGATGGCGACTGGCGCCGGTCCTTGCAGTAAAGGACGAGGAACATGAAGGCATTGATGATCAGGAGGACTCCAATGATGGCATAGGCAAACTGAATTCTTGACATGTGTGCCACAGCATTCAGGGTCTTGTTCACAAAATCGCCAAATGTCTCCGGCTTTTGGGGTCGTTTGGTTGTGGTAATGGTTAATGTCTGGTTAATGGTGGAGACATTGGCAGTGCTTGATGGCGACTTGTGATCAACAGATGTTGTTGACGACAGGATGTTATTTCCACCCGTTGATGATATCTTCTGGGTTGTGGGTGGTGGCTTCTGGGTTGTGGGTGGTGGCTTCTGGGTAGTGGATGGTGGCTTCTGGGTAGTGGATGGTGGCTTCTGGGTAGTGGATGGTGGCTTCTGGGTAGTGGATGTTGGCTTCTGAGTGGTTGATGACGGCATCTGTGCAGTTAAAGTTGTCTCTGCAGAACTACTCACTGTGGGTGTTGATGTTGGGACGATCATTAAGGTAGATATTGTATTATCATCAGATGTTTTGTTTTTTGGAGGGTTAACAGGTGGCAATGTGGCATGACTCACATTACCAGTTCCAACAGGAATTGCGGTAACATTGTTCGATTTTTCATCATCTGAATTATCCTCAGGGTCTCCTAAAACCTTTTTCTTAGAAGAATCTTTTATTGCATCTTGAGCATTATCTCCATCAGAAAATTCTTTAGACAAAGTCTTTCCACTAATATACCCTGGCTTGGCGGGTCTAGTTGGTTTGGTTGTGGGAGCCAAAGTTGTTGAGGAGCTGTAATTCTTGTTGGTAACATTTAACGCTGATACTGTATAATTTACCGTAGCAGCAGTGGTAGGCATATTTTTGTCAGTTTTTCCTGTGACATCAGTCACATCTCGACGGTTCATCAGATGGGCATAATGATCGTTGGAATTAAGAAGCGCATAGTTCGGAATATTAGGAGCATTTCCCAGTGGTATGGTGAGTAATGAATTGTTGCTATGTCCTAGCTGGGGCGAGTAGTTTAGGAATCCTGGTGGTTCAATAGGATTCAGGAATGGACGAGCTAAAAGCGGAGCTATGAATGCTCCAATGCCAAATGCAAAGTGCAATCCTTGCATGTACGGAGCGCTTTTGTGTTTCCATATCTGGATGCAAAAGACATTGCCGCCTGTAGAAGAAAGAAAAACAAAGGTAAGTTGGATCAATGACAGAAACTGTATTAAGCAGTCACCTTAGAAGAGAACATCATAAACTGGACCCCAGGTCAAATGACAGGCAAGTGTGTAGGAAATTGTGCATGGGGTGTCTACAACTGTGGAAAGTAATGTTTTAGGGAGTGTCGGATTATGCTCCAGTTGAAAAAAATTAAAACCCCAGACCCTTCCCCCCCTCCCTCCACCTGCCTGGATGGTTAGAAAATAGGAAAAAAGACTGCAGTTATTGATCAGCAGCAAGGAGTCTTTTAAGTGAGTTTTCAAAGGAAAAAAGACCACATACTACAGCCTTTGACACGGTTATACCAGAGGTACCAGTCGTGAAAAACCAGGGCTAAACTGTATTAGAGCATTTGATTACATTAACATAGCAAGTTTGAAAAATAAATGTCATATGTCAAACTTTCCATTTCGAAATTGAATGTGACATTTTCTAACTTCTGAATATTACAAAACCTGAATGTTTACAACGAAGTACTTATCTAAAACATAACTCGTCTAATACAGTGTCAAGAACACCCAACCATCCTCTACCTCTGTTTTGGGGTGATTTTGGAAAGTATAATAAAGCTACCAAACTACATGTATTTAAGACTTTGGACACTCTTATTAAAACACTGTAGACCCATCCCCACAGACTGAATTAAATTTTACTTATATGACTTTGTATATATAGTACTATTACAAATGTTAAGCTGCACTTTAATCGACATTTCAGTTTTTCCTGAGGTTTACCCCTGAACCATTCTGTAGGTCCGAACATAGATTAAAGTTGAGGAACCTGAAACTATTTGACCGAACATACATTTTGACCACAGACATCCTAGTAAAGAACGTTCAGGTTTTTTTATCAACACACTGAAACACATTCCATAGTATGCACATACACCATGCAGTTGCACCATACATGTGGTGTCATTCTAGAGTTTTCACAATTTCCAGGAAGGTCCATTAATCACTGTGGAATTTTATTTTTGTCAATCGTTTTCATTCTGTTATCATATAACCTAATGTACCTTACAATTTTGACCAATTGTAAATTCTTATTAGAGTACCCATACTTTTTTTTAAAGAGTATATATATATATATAAAATTATGTTTGGTCTAATAAATTAATTTAACAGTGGGGTACTGCATATTTCAGTGGCCTGAAAATATATTTCAGGTATGATTTCCTTGCATTGATTTTCCCAATCCAATCAGACACTGAACTCTGGTAAAATTGCCTGGCTAAATTCATGTGGTCATCATCCAGTGACGGCAAGAAATGCTATGTCACTGTGTATTATTTACCTGTGTCGAGAATTCCCATGGACACGCCTTGAAACGATATCATCACCGCCAGCACAACCAGGACAGTGCACCAAGGGGCCACAACTGTTGCTATTGCTGACATTATCAGCGTGTAGAACATGAGGATTTGCTGATCGAAGTGGTCAAACAAGAATCCACCAACGATGGAGCCGAGAAGATAACCGACTGACCGAGCCATGAAAATCATGGACATATGTTCTATGTCGGTGTTGACTCTCTCACCAAGATCCAATAGTGTTGGTCCCGGGATGGCAATACAGAGGCCCTGAATAAACAACAAAAAATCTTGCATTAACACAAAAATGGCAAGGTGCCTATATTTGTCAGATGGCTAAATTAACTAATTTCGTTGGATAATAGCAGTAGGTTTCTGCAATTTTTAAAGCTTAATAGATATTTACTAAATATTTCTGCACACTAGCCCTAGGCAGTTCCCTAGCACAAATTTAATTTAATTAATTAAATGTAAGTCATTCTGTCATTTAATCTACATAAAACAAAAATAGAATAATAGAACAAATTTGTTGTAACCACATGATTACAGTAAACTTTTTATTCAGTGGTTGTTATGTCTCAAACATAAGCTACATCTAATCTAGATATATCACATGGATGCTAAAAAAATTAAAATGCATAAATAAAAAAAATAGTGTGCAGATTTTTGTTTGACTGTGTGTATGCAGGTGTGCATCCATCTGTGTCTTAATGCTGGATCTTACAGCAAAGCACTCCATAACCATAATACATATCTAACCACATTGTGGAAATGTTTTTGAGGCTTTCAATTATTTTGGGTCAAGATTCATTTATTTTTGGTCACGATTCAGAATTATATAACTTTATATAGATGTGACTTTTTGATTGCACCAAAGTCAAGGCTTAGCTAAAATATTTACAAATAACATTGTTTATGTATTTAGATATTCTTAGTTAGATACATTTATTATGCTGTGTAAAATTACTATGTCAGTGCAGGGTTCATACCCTTCAAACATTATCATTTTCCAGGGCTTTTAAGCTTGGTTCATTTTCCAAGACTTTTTCACATTTTACCACGAGTCTGAATACATTACCTGGAAAGGATTTGTTTTAACGACACTCCAGTAAACTGTTTATTCACTGGTTGTTATGTCTCAAACATAAGCTATACCTAATCTCAGGGTGCAAATACTTCAAACATTTTTATTTTCCAGGACTTTTAAGCACCATTTTGGGGTTTTTTCCACGACTTTTTTTAAACTTTTTTCCAGGAGTCTGAATATGAATATATTATCTGGAAAATATTTTTTTAATGGCATCCCAGTAAACTGTTTATTCAGTGGTTGTTATGTCTCAAACATAAGCTATATCTAATCTAGATATATCACATGGATGCTAAAATTGTAAAAATGCATAAATAAAAAAATAGTGTGCAGATTTTTGTTTGACTGTGTGTGTGCAGGTGTGCATGCATCTGTGTCTTAATGCTGGATCTTACAGCAAAACACTCCATAACCATAATACATATCTAACCACATTGTGAAAATGTTTTTGAGGCTTTCAATTATTTTGTGTCAAGATTCATTTATTTTTGGTCATGATTCAGAATTATATAACTTTATAATAATGGGATGTTTTTACTGCACCAAAGACAAGGCTAAAGGCCTAAAATTGTGCCCAGAACAAGCAGGCCCAAACTGAGTATAAACAATGTTATATGCTAACCTCAAAAATATTTTTATCTCAATACCACTAAAATATTAAGCTTAATTTGCCTATATAAATTGAAATGGATTTCAGCAACATCTTTACCAGCCGTTAACATTACTATACTAACAAGATCTAAGACTAAGAGTGCTCAGAACACACACAAAAAAACCAGTTGTGCTCAAATTAATGAAATCTAAAACCCTGATAGAATAATAATCCATCAAAGTATTTAACAAAAAACTAAAAAAAGTCTTGTAATTCACTTGCAAATAAACAATAAATAAATAAACAATGTACTGGGGTGTCGTTATATAAAAATAAATAAATAAAATTTTATATTTATTATATATTATCCAGATGTTTAATATTTAAAAATAATCACTCTTCTACCCAAAACTATCAAGAAAAAGAGACAGTAATATTTAAATACCAGTATTATCAACATCTATTATTTAAAAAAAAATTTAAAAAATTAAAAAAAATTAAAAATAAATAAATAATATAAAACATTAGTCACAAAACGTCTAACATTAATTAATACATTTACGGTATTACGTTTATAGGTCAGTGCTTATAGAGTACATGTAGGTACTTTAAATCATTATTTATTTGTGTTTTTTAAGAAGTACCTAACGGTAATGACAAAAGTATATAAATCATATAAACATGGTTTATTTTCATTACCCGGTAATAATTATTTTAAACTCATTAGTGACATGATGTTTCAAATACGAAATTTACCAGAATTATACCTGTTTCTGTCAGTAACTAAATGTCAACCACATTATTCATTGATAGCACAACAATAATCTCTTGAAATGGACTCTTTGTTATAAGCAAGTTATATCACAAACAATCAAAACTAACCCAGAAAATGATTATTTAAGTAGTTATTTGGTGGCTTCGATGACATGCCTTGATATGTGGATACCGTTTTGCTGTGTATTGGGTCATCTAAGACTTCAATGGAGATCAAAAGAATATGTGTCAACTACAAGTTAAATTATTTATCTTTGACAGTAGTTTCGAACTCACAAACGTCAGAAACAAGACTGCCTACAGTTACATAATTTATTCACCCAATCACAAGTTGTGTTCATTTATGTCCACGCCTTCTTACTGTGTATACATTTTAACAGTTGACCAATGGCAGTTGATCTCTTATAATTACTGTTTCATGAAGGATATAGTTTGGAACCAGATGTCAAACGCAATTATTTATAAATATATTTCCAAATAATTATTATTAAATGAAAAAAATGTATATATATATAAAAACAGTAAAATTTCCAGGACGAAAAAATTTCCAGGGTTAACTGTCTTGATTGAGGGGTCGTCTCGTATTTATATCCATAAATGCTGTTGGCATTAAGGGGGTGTTACTAATTAGGGGTAGAGGAAGAGGGTACTGTGTTCGATTTACGTAAACATTTTCAAGACTATACAATGTATGTTATTTTTATTTATTACTTAGACCTAAAAAGGTGTTTTTTGGAAATTCGCGGTCAGTCTAGAATCGATCCCCATCGGCAGGTATATAAAAGACCATGGTATGTGATATCCTGTCTGTGGGATGGTACATAAAAACGATCCATTGCTAAAAACAAATGTAGCGGATTTCCAAGGTGCGTGTGTAGGGATTTCAGCCGGTTGGGGTTATAGACTATGTTGAGCGAAGTTTAAATGGGGCCATAATCCCCCAGAAAATACATTTCAATATTTTTTAAGCTTGGGCAAGTAAGGCTTTCAACCTCCAATACCTTCCCCTGCACATGCATCCAATTCCTTTCTAAGATTATGTCAAAATTACCAAATGTTAGACATCGAACAGCAGATTGAAGAAAGGATAGACTATGTTTTATTTAACGATGCACTCAACACATTTTATTTATGGTTGTATGGTGTTGGATGATTATTAAATCAATATGCTCTAACTCTGATGTTGTTAAACAACCCCCCACTAACTTTACCCTTTCCAAATGAAAGAATATTTATTTGAATTTGTCGATTTTAACACATAAAATTAAGAAGTGAAAATGTTCATTGTCTACTTTAGTACATTTTATTTAAAAATATATACATGATTAATATATTATACAAACTAAATTTTGAAAGTTCTACTAACACTTTATAAAATATTAATTCTGAAATAGGAAGGTACAATTGTTGATAATACGTTGTCAAGATCAAACCGGTTTCAACAAAAGACTCTAATACTGTATCCTCAACCGAATGTTCTTCGTACAGTTTTAAGCACTTTCCAGGATGCAAATAAAATTTAAGCACTTTCCATGGTCTTCCAGGATGCGTACGAACCCTCAGTGGCTTTATAAATGCAAAAGTAAAAGCCAAACATCATACTATGAATGAATGAACGAATAGATGGCTAGAAGCATGATGAATGTGTGGGGTGAATGAATGAATGAGACAATTGGGTGTCAGACACCTACATGTAAAGTATAAAACCTACCAAAGCGAAAAATGCTATTGAAAGCACAATGGTCTTGGTGAACTTGCTGCACCAGTCAGACTTCTTGCCTCCTGAGAATTCAATATCAGGCTCAGTGGGATCACTGTTGAGAAGCGTCTGCTTGTCAAACAGTGTATCTTCATCTTCCATTTCTCGCAACATTTTCAGAGTGTGCTAACCTTTAGTGCTATTTGACTTTAAATAAAGAGATCTGAAAATGGAAATGATAATTAAAAATAATATAACATACAAATGTACTTTTCTAATTATACAAAACAATTGAATATTTCCATGAAATAAAAACGGGATAGTATTAACTAACTAATATTGTAATAACTGTTATGTTATTTAAAATAAAACTAATAATTAGTATTTTCTGGCATTACTAAAATTATTTTTTCCAACAACTTAACACTGTCTCATAAAAATAAACAAATGTACTGACAAGGTGTTAAGTGACCTGTGACACTAAACAAGTCAGTGTTATTGACATCTGTTGTATGATTTGGTCTGCTGACATCAGATTAATGTTTAAAATATTACATCAACTTTTAACTTCTCATTGTTAATAACTCAGCAACTTTAGTAAGCTTTTGGCAACAAAAAAGCTGCATTTCGCCAGATACATTAAAGCTTTAAATCATAAATGGTTATTATTATACAACATGTATACAAGTCTTTTACAAAAAAAAAAAAATTAATACTGTTATCACGAACTCATGGAATAGTGGGCCCAGCTTCTAAGTTTTATAGTGGAGAATAACACATTTTTGTCTGACGTACATTAGCTATGGTGAGCAATGGTATAAAAAGGTATGTTGTTGATCAACCTACTTTAAATTATTAAATATAAAAAATATTTCAAGATTACAGCTTTTATACAATATATAATTATCGCATCACTTTTATTTGAAATTCTATTTAATCTCCAAATTAAAACAAAAAGCCTTTCAATTGATAAATGTTTTTTTATCATCTGCAGAAATCGGTGTGATGATTTACCCAATACTAACCCAATACCACTACTAGTAACTTATTATATATCATGTTTATTAGTGGTGATCATATTGATAACAACAATCATTCATATTTGAATAATTCACATACATGGTTCATACAGGCTTAGCCAGATTGTTTTCAAGGACTTTCCAAGCACTTTAGTGCTTGTTTTCAAGGACTATTTTTCAAGTACATCTCTACTGTAATCAATTAAATGCAACTCATAAGCATCTAATGACAATGCCCTGTAATACCAGCTTCTCTTGTAACTTTTTATTTACACTCTCATCAAAGAGTACAACAAATGGCCCAGTAACTCTATTTTGTAGTTTTCTTTTGAAATGTCCAGCCAAACCATACATACCTACATATCATATATATATGCTGCTTTTTTTCACCACATATAAACTGTTTTGCTACATTACTGTCAGGAAACATCGCTTTAAATAGTTTATTAGAATTTTCTGATAATCTGTAAGATTGGTGGTCCATTATCAATTTCAGTGTCCAAAGAATTTCCACTTTTAAAACATCGTCATTAGTAGTCAGGCTCACAACCGGAGTAGTCTACTTGTTGATGCAGGTGACTGGGAAGTCGACTGAGTTGTCGATGATCCAATCCTTCCAATTCCAGAGGCAGATGACTGAGATGTGTCAAAAAACAAAATAATTGTGACAGCCCTTTTTGTCGCCGCAAGTCACTCATTTGTTGGTGCTTTGTACAGCGCTTTCACCCATGTTGGTTATATCAAAGATTTTGTCACACAAAACACATGTTGCCTTGCGTTTGTCAGTTTTACATGACCGTAACTAGTCAGTGTAAACTGGGTAAGCTTCCCATTTACAATTATAGAGACACTTGTGACTAATTTTTCTGAATCAAACACATGCGCAGTTACAACATCTCCTCACTTCCAATGTGCGTAATAATCTGATACCAAGTGAAAAATGTCCAGTAACAGGTTTAAAATTTTAGCGAAAATTCTACAGTAAGTGTTTTCTGTTGAATTTGTTTTTGAAAAACTTGTTAATATTATATTTATTGTCAGTGAATGTTAATTTTTTAAATTTAAGGATGTGTTTGTAAAATTCAAGCACTTAGTCACAAAATTCAATATTTACGAAATTAAAGGACTTTTCAAGGACTACCCTGAAATTCAAAAACTGTTCAAGGTCTGTGCGAACTATGACATATTGTTTATCGAATGTTTGCTTAAAATGCACTCACCCTTTGCGTCTTGGGAACATAACAAGAGGGGTGTAAATTTTGAGCACAATCACAAGGATTTTGTATTTTTTCGTCAGTTTTAGAGATTTTTCAGATTTTAATGATGTAATCATTATGTGATGATATAAATTATAATAATAGTTAGTAGTGGTATTGTGTAAGTATTGGGTAGTATTGGGTAAATCACTGCACACTGCAAATATAATGAAAAATTTGTAATGATACGTTAGCTACAATTGGATTATGGGTTACTCGCTTACTGACACTACTAGTCTACAGTATCCTCGAAGGATTGGGAAGCATCCTATTAACGGGAAAATGGCTATAACGGACATACATTGTAAGGGTTATAGCTAAAACGGAACCGTGCCAAAACGTCCCCAGGCGAAAACGGAACCAAATTAGACAAAACGGAACCAGTGTTGGCTAAAACGGCATAAAAATTTGTGGACAAAACGGAACCTGTTGGCTAAAACGGCACCGAAATCAAAAACAAAATTAAGGGATACCATCGACGTCCCAAACG
>JAECMU010316119.1:0-11211 GCA_016106625.1 Dracogyra subfuscus
CACCATACAGATCCGTCTTAATGCTTACTAGTACAAAAACTAATCTGTTTGACCAACAGTGTTAGTTAGGGATGCGGATGATTGGGCATGGAAGTATTAGACACACATAATATTTATATATGGTGCCGTTTTAGCCATGATAGGTTCCGTTTTCGCCAACACAAATGGTTCCGTTTTCAGCAAAGAAAATGGTTCCGTTTTGGCACGGTTCCATTTTAGCCTGTACCCCTCCCAACCCCCCACCTCTAACTGCCATAATAAAGCTTTTGACTTGTTTTTGTTGGTCATGGGATCAATAGTTTACAATATACTGAGCTGGCATTAAGGAAATATTCCTTTTGTGTCTTGTCCTAGGCTATAGTTAGAAGGAAAATTAGTTACAAAGACTTGTCATTATTGTTTGATAGTTGTGCACTTAAAGTTAAGGGTGCTGTAGAGGACGTGTGTTTAGCAGGATTCTTAGAATGCTGATTTAAGTTCATGTTTCATAGTTTTCACCTTTTTAAATATTATTTTGGCTTCTAATTTAATATCTGTTTCAGACTTCACCAAGAAAAGTGATCACTCGTATTCCTCTCTACAATCACCTGAAAAGTTTTAGGAGGGCTGCAAATTGATTGTCGTGCTATTCAATTTTTAAAGGGACATACCCTAGTTTTTAAACACTAAGGCATATTGTTTTCTGTTATAGACATTTTTGATAACTGAAATCATACTTTACTTAGATTTTATTGTTTAGATTTTCCATTTCTGTACATTCGAAGTGTTTTTAGTCATCCTGGTGTTTTTAATATCACAAAATACATTTATTATATTTTTATAACAGTTATAGAGTTTAGTTTTAATATATTTTTAGAGGGTATTTCATCATTTCAAAGTAACAGACTCATATTTCACTCAGTTGTAACTTTATCCAAATGTGAACGGCCTCGGTGGCGTCATGGTTAGCCATCGGTCTACAGGCTGGTAGGTACTGGGTTCGGATCCCAGTCGAGGCATGGGATTTTTTATCCAGATACCGACTCGAAACCCTAAGTGAGTGCTCCGCAAGGCTCAATGGGTAGGTGTAAACCACTTGCACCAACCAGTGATCCATAACTGGTTAACAGAGGCCATGGTTTGTGCTATCCTGTCTGTGGGAAGCGCAAATAAAAGATCCCTTGCTGTTAATTGGAAAGAGTAGCCCATGAAGTGGTGACAGTGGGTTTCCTCTCAAAATCTGTGTGGTCCTTAATCATATGTCTGACGCCATATAACCATAAATAAAATGTGTTGAGTGCATCGTTAAATAAAACATTTCTTTCTTTCTTTTTTTATCCAAATGTGTTAGTTTTATAGAGTAACTAAACTAAGTATTAATTTTCACGGGCTGAAAGTAGGGTATGTTCCTTTAATTATTATCTTTTTGAAACTTCATATGATTGCTTGCCAAGCACCATTTCATGAGAGTGATATCGTCAGCTTGCCTTGATTTTATTCATGACAAAGACTGGATTTAAGAGGATGAACAAACTCTTTTTTTAATATATATATTATATATATATATTTCAGATTGAATAGAAGTGCCAAGGCTGCCAGCGATGTGGAATACCCTGCATATGGTGTTACCGGGCCGACAAAGGAGCGACTCCCATCACCGGGTGACAGGAAGCTCGCTCAGAGTGCCCAGATGTACCACTACCAGCACCAGAAACAGCAGATGATCGCCATGGAGAAGTGAGTCTGAGGGTCTTGACAGTCTCTTCGTGCCCTAATTAGCAATCATCAGGTGGCCAGTAGTTCCGATATACTTGGCTAAAGTAGGGAAGCTGCTTATTTGGTGGATGTATTTCCAACTTTAAGCTTCCACAGACAGCTTAGTTGGTACAGTGAAACTCTCCTAAACCAGACACCCTTGGGACCAAGTAAAAAAATCTGGTTTTAAGAAGTGTCCAGTTTAGAGAGGTTCTCTTATGTACAGATATTTGAAAAGGGACCATAAAAAAACGTCTGGTTTTGGCGGAATTCCAGTTTACAGAGGGTCCAGTTTTGAAAGGTTTCACTTTATTTAGTATGTACAGTCCATCAACAAATCAATTGTTTTTGGTTACTGTTATATGACAGACAGGAAATCAATACTATTGAAACAAGATGAAATTGTGCTACTTTATGAATGGATTAGTTGACACCTCTCAATAAGGACTTCAGTAATAAAGGTTTTGACAGACAGTTGCTCAAAGTGGGTTAGTGATCAGTGAGAGAGAATTTGTCTAGTTGTGATACACCTCCCCCACTGAGCTGTTAAAACTCAATGGTAGCCAGTGCTGGGATGTGAATTCAGTACCTTTACCAACATTAAAGGGACTCAGAGTTTGCTGCAATTTTTAAGATGTTATTGACTAACAGACTTTTTGATGACTGTAATTATATCAAATACATTTTTCTGCATAAAATATTAGTGGCTGTATATTAAACATGTTTCTGATCATTCTAATATTTGTACTAGGTTAAATTTTATTTTATTTCCTAAAAAAGATTTGTTTCGTATGTACGAAATTATTTGAAGACAAGATCCAGTTTGGGCTTCTTACAAATATGAAGACGACCAGAAACACATTGAATATACAGAAACTGATATTCTAAACAAGAAAATATATTTAATATGTAAGTTTAATCGTAGAAATATTTTATTAGTCGGAAAAATCTTACAAGTTACAATGCAGAAAACTTGGGAATGTCCCTTTAAAGCTGATGGCTGAACCACTTCACCACAGAGGCTGGTGTAGTCTTTTACAACTTCACCACAGAGACTGGTGTAGTCTTTTACAACTTCACCACAGAGGCTGGTGTAGTCTTTTACAACTTCACCACAGAGGCTGGTGTAGTCTTTTACAACTTCACCACAGAGGCTGGTGTAGTCTTTTACAACTGGGCTTGTGAGTTTGGTGTTTCATGCCAAAGATAGACTTTTTCAACTGATTTGAATTCCAGTTATTATATGATAGTAAGATTGTGTAATTTTTTTATGTTAGGGCGAATGGAGAGATGAAGCATGATGCGTCTGATGAGGAGTCCGAGGAGGAGAACGAGGAAGGAGACTACACAGTGTACGAGTGTCCAGGCCTGGCGCCCGTAAGCTCTTTTGAGAATGCTGCCATTTTTAAATCACTAACGATTAATACAGTTATTGGGCTGGAATTTATGAAGCCTGGTTTTTTTTTAAAACATGTTTTCTTGTATAACAGTCACAAATTTATAAAGCTAAATATTTTTATACAATTTGTCATAAAATTTGTGATTTGTAATGAAATTCTCCAAATTTTTTAAAATGACTATTTAAGAAAATGTGTAAAATATAAAGTACTAGAATTTGTAATGTTAAACCATTGTGTGTGGGGTGGGTGGGGGCACCCTTTAAAATTATTATGTTTAATCATTAGTAAAGTCAATGATTAGGGTTTGGAGGGTAGTGTGTTACTGTATGACAGATGTTTTAGTGTGAGCGACTATCCCTGACCCTAATGTGTGTGTACCCTCTGTTATTTCAGACTGGCGAAATGGAGATAAAAAATCCTCTCTTCAGTGACGAGACGCCAGGGACCCAGGACCCCAACGACAAGCAAGATGGTTGAATCCATCATGGCCGACCTGTGTCGTCTCCCGCGTCGCCATGCACCGCGGATCTGTTTTTGTCAACTCTTTGTTCTGTCTGATTGTTGTTACTTATTTCTTGTGACGTCGTCGTGATGTTTTAGACGCAAAGACATTCACAATAGTTCACCCATTGTGGGACGAAACATTTACACACTGATTGGCTATTTACCACAGAGAAAACAAACAAAAATCCTCTTGGGATATATTGAGATTGGTAATATATCTTAATAGGAGAAAAAAAAATTGCTGTATTATATTGTTTTATCGAAAGAAGAAAAAAATGTGATGCATGAAAAAGGTTTTAACATACACTGTTATGTTTTCACGTTTTTCATTTTGGCATTCTTTCATATGTGGTGATAGATTTGGGAGATCTTTAAGTTGGTTTCTGTTTTATTGAGCATTGTAAAAAAAATTCAGCCATTTGTTTTTGAGGAAATAAATTTCATACCTTAATGCAAGCTAAGCATAACCATTTTACTGTTGGCAGAATTTTTGGTTTTTTAAATAATGTTAAAACAAAATATAATATAAGGAAAGGTAACTCTTGTATGAGTCTCACATTGTTGTCTGAATTGGTGGTAACCACTGAAACTGTTAATTGTTTTACATTGATGAGGAAATCAGAGATAAACTAATGAGATTGTTCTGCCAGTTAATTTTAAAACCAGGTGGTACGTACATTTTATTTTAATTGGAAGACAAAAATTCTGCCACAAGTAGTTATTGGTTTATATAAAATGTATTTACTACAATGATTTAATGCCATATTTTGATAGAATTCTACATTAATATATAAACATGAACATTCCTTTAATTTTTGTTCACATTCCTTCAGACATTTAGTGTTAAATAAATAAATTGTCAAAAGGTCAAATTCTCAAGACACTTGTTGTAATCACCGTAAAGCATAATAAAAATGGTCTAGCCCTTGATAACTGGTATCGAAAGCATCTTAGTCCATAAAGACGTTTTAATGATCTTGAGAGCAAGGCTGATGTGCTTTACAAATTCTGAATTGGGTTGGGCAAATTTTAAAATCAGAATCTTGATTTTAGTACATTTTAATGGAATTCGCAAACTGCCTTGTAAAACGCATATTATTCACTAGGTGAAAGCATACAGATGTTTGTGATCTTCACGCCATCTGCTTTTGATCACTGATAAAGAGAGTGTAGTATATGAATATTCACAGATATTATTCTCCTAACTTATTTCACTTGTTTTTGTGATATCAAAGATGGTCACCTTGACACAAAGCAGTTTTAGTAAAAATAATTCCAGTGCGGAATTTCACACGAAGATGCACATCTTGTCTCGCATATTATTTTACAAGCCATTTTTACACAATTTTAACTATTTCAGCTGGCTTCTGATCTAATTACCTAACATATATCTAATACAGTATACATTCCTTAATGAGTATTTTGCTCAGAACCCATTTATTTTGATTCATTGTTTTTTTGTATCTTATTTTTTTCTTAATCTTTTGGCACTTTTGCTCCATATATATTATTAATATTTATTATATTATACTAACAATCTTTAAAATATTCCTTCTAAAACAATTTTCTTGGCAAGAGCTAACAATTTAAAAAATCATGTATGGTATGCTACTATGGTAATAACATAATTTATGGCATAATACTGCTTTGTAAATAAACTTGTAGATACACTACTTCAGAAACATTCATGAGTAGTGTTTTACTGATCACCCGACATTTGGTTTAGGGTATTCAAGTTTTTTTCTTATATTTTCTATTTTTTAGTAATATTTTTTTGTTTAGTTAATTTCTACTTATTTGGTATTGGTGAATTGTTAATACATTATTATTATGGTAATCAAGCATTTAAATTCCAATGAAAACAAATCAATAAATATGTCATTAATTCGTTTGAAATCATTATAATGTGATAACATTGTGCAATAACAATTTTGTTCTGTAATTGTTCTGATTTATCTTTACTCTGTGTGTATAGTCTTGATGAATCTGGCTAATAACAATCGAGGTGCATTTTATTTATTGGTGGTTGTGGTTGGTGGGAAGTCTCATTCAACTGTAGTTGTTACTGTTGTACTGTATGTCAACGTTACTATGGTTATAACAAGTTTTCTTTCATATTGCAAATTAGAGATAGGGAGAAAAGGAAGTTGAATTTCAATAATTCTTTTCAAGTTTTAAGTTAACAGTCATACTGGTATCCAAAAAGCAATTTGCAGGGATACATTTTTATTAGAAGAAATAGTTTTGTGTGTTGGCGAAACTGCATTTTAGGTACCAGCATTTTATTGTTATTGTTTGCCGCCAAATTTAAAGGTCACAACTGTATATTATGCAATCTTGTATTGGCCAGGGTACGTCGTTTCATTTGAAATGACAACATACCTTCCACTGGCATTTATATATACACGCAGGGAGAAATAATATTTAATACCAGTATGTTATTTTAGTAAATAAATTCAAACTACACTTCTGAAATATAATTTGTATTTATTATGAAAATTGTAATCATTATATTGAAATTCTGAGTAGATTTGTATGTGCGATAATTAAAAAGAAAAGAAAAAGTCAATACATTAGTTGTATTGTGACTAAGATAAATATATAAATCTGTTCAGAATGTGACATCAGTAACAAGAACAAGCTAAACCAACTATGTTGGATGTTTTCCAGATGTATCTGGTGTTAAGTTACATATCTAATCCTTTGAAGAAAATAAATTGTTCAGGCTGTACAGCCCCTGCTTCTTAATAACTTGGAACATACTTGCTATGTTGGTTTTTTTTCTTCATAATATAGTAAATCCAATTTTGTTTGTTAAGTCGTTTAATATTTTTGGAAGGTGTGCAGAATTAAGTACTGATGACTAAACAGTGAAAGTAATGTGTGCCAAAAAACAAATCTCCTATTTTTTCGTTCCTGACTTTGTTCGTAAATTTCCGCGAATTTGGTAGTTCTCGGCTTTATGATGATGCATGGCTTTAAATGGCACATAGCCACAGACAGCCATCAGCTTCATGCTAACCTGTTTTATACGGTAATCTGTGAAAGGGCACAGTGCTTTTAGTCATTTTAAAACTTCAGACTATTATTTAAATAATGACATTATTATAGTAAAACATGACTTTAATGGACGCATCTTTAGTACAAATTTGTACGGGTTAAAAGGAAAATGTATACGTCAGAAAATTCCACAAGAGGATGGAATTTGAATTAGTCTTTTAGATTCGTGTTTTACTGCAATATTCATATTGAGAACCGTCTTTTTTTTGTTTATGTACTTGTTCTGCTTGCAGTCAATCATGTAAAAGCAATATGAAATAAAACTTTTTAACATGGCATTTTGAGTTGTGAAGTTATTTGTTCTGGTGCAAGAAAAAAGGAACATATTAATATTGTTTCATCAGCAGATGTTGTTAAAGTGCCTAACTATGATATAATGTGACAAAATGAAACATCATACTTCCATGAAGTTAAGTTTCTTTTAATGACATCACTAAAGGAGTCGCACTGAAATACTGTTGACCAATCACACATCCTTTCATATTTTCCTGTCGCTCCGTAACACAACTTGTCGACAATGTGGTTGACATGCACACACCCACACCTACCCCCACCAGTTTAAATTCTTATTACACCAACAGGGTATAATCTACCTTATATTTTGGGGCCGGTGAAAGGCCCCATTCCCCTAATGTAAATTCCCAATCCAATACCAAACTTTTCCCAATTACAACGCAACAGTTTCCCAATTAGGATTTCCAAAGTTGCTAAGTTAAAGAAGGAAAGGGCTGTTTTTTACGATATTGCTTTAATGGGTTGTGACAACTTTTTTTCAACAAACCAATTGAGGCAAGCAATAAAATACTCTACCAGTTGTAAGTTTTAGACGAGAATGAGGTGCACGCAAGTGGATATTCGCCTCACCTAGTATAGGTATTGATTATTTTTGAAAATCCCCTTTTTTGTATTAAAAACATAATTTTTTCCCAACTGACCAAAAAGGGACCCTTAAAAAATGGTCTAGATTACACCCTGACCAATAATGACTGGCTACTGGGTGTGAAAAATATATTTCCGAGTCTTTAGAGAAAACCTGCTACATTTTCCTTAAACTTTCAACTTTTACCAAGACCGTAAACCAGTACCATGGTATGTGCTATCCTGTTTGCTGCCATGAGATACGGATAGCATTTGTGGTAGCAGTGGGTTTTTTTTATTCCCACCAAGACAAAAGTGTCTGTCACCAGATGGCAAAACGTTAGTTTAAGTGTGCTGAAATGCTGAACGGTTCCTCCTTACCTCCAACAGGGAACCTTTTACATCTCTGGCGTGGATGTTATGCTTCCACGCCCAACATTCATCCACTCCAATTTCATTATTAATAACTAATTAACCATTTGGTTTTTTATATTGAATGTAGTATAATAAATATATAACAATAATGTGTATAATGGTCTGTACATAAAATCCCATAAAAAGTAATTAAGAGCAACTATTAAATTAACAAAATAATTCAAAAACAATTATACTGTAATAGTTTATTTACAAATCAACTAATGTACAAGATTTAAGCTGGTATTTGCAAACCATTAATCAAAAGAATTTAGATACAAATATACAAATGGCAAATATAAGAATTACCATGTTTAACCGGGGAATATTTTGTTAAATATTGCATCACAATTTGCTATGTAAATTTCAAAGATTGCAGGAAGGAATAAAATGTTTTATTTAACAACACACTCAACACATTTTATTTACAGTTATGTGGCATCAAGACATGGTTAAGACCACACATATATTGAGAGAGGAAACCTGCTGTCGCCACTTCATAGGCTACTCTTTTGATTAGCAGCAAGGGATCTTTTATATGTACATACTACAGCCTTTGATATACCAGTTGTGCACCGGCTGGAACGTAAATTAGCCAAATGGGAAAATTACGAGATGTTTGTCAGGTTGTAGCACTAAGGTCAGGAAATGCTGGACTTTAGTAACCAATGTGGTGGAGAAACACTCAACAAGATGACATGATCATACCAAGTGATGGTGTAACTGGAAAAAACAACTCGGGTCATGGAAAAGAAGTATTGGCCTGGTTCTTGATGTTTTGCCATCCTGTTTGATGCAGATAATTCTCAGTAGCAGGATCCATTTCAAAGTAGTGTCCGAGGTCATCTATTCAGTGCAGGTTGATGGTCGCTGGGTGTCTGGTGGGTATCACATCAATTTGTTAAGAACTATAATGGATGTTGGTGCAAATGATGAAGAGGAGGAAGAGGTATCAAGTGAATTTATCTTACAAGAAAATACTGAACAAGACACAATGATCGTACCAAGAGATGGTGTAACTTGAAAAAACCTCAATCCAGGTCATGGAATGGAAGTATGGACCTGCGGCTTGATGTTTTGCCGTCCTAACAAACTGGAGCATGTGATTGTGGCACGGCCACCATGACTGTCAATTATTTCCTTTAGCGTTGTCCTCACCACCAGTACCAGAGGAAAGCAGTCTAGCCTTCAAATAAAACTCCTGAAGGAGAAACTATTTTCCTCAAGGAAAACCTGCAACACACAGCAGCATTTGTTCACACTACTGGGGTCACTGTCTAAGTGTTTTAAAAAGAAGAAGTTTGATGCAGACGACTGCTCAATGGTGGGGTCCATTCAGGGTACTGTAGTGAAGCAAGTGTCTGATTCAGTGCAAGTTGATGGTCGTTGAGCGTGTGGTGGGTATCCCATCAATTTGCTAACTATAATGTATGCTGGTGAAGATATTGAAGAGGAAGAGGAATCAAGTGGATGTATCTTATGGTTTCTCACCAGAAGACACTGAGATGTAAGGAGATGACATAATCAGTCTACCATTGTCACAAAGAGCAGAAGAAACAACAGCGAGTAATAAGTGAAGAATTTATTGAGGTGTCAACTCAAAGCCTGATTGTACAGTTAACAGAATTTAATACCAGGCCAGCGGTGAAGAATCAGATATTGCTACGATGGGCACTGATCCTGCAGGCATACAAGTTCACCACAATACAACAAAAGAGCTGATAATGGAAAAGCAGACAATCTTTCAAGGATCTACTAGCATATGAAAAGTGAAATGTTTTGACAATGTAGCATGTGAAATGTTTTCATCATGCAGCATGCAAAAAGTGAAATGTTTTGACTACTAGTATACAGCATGTGAAAAGTGAAATTTTTTAACTTAGTAAATTGTATGTGTTAATGGATAAGAAAGTGTAATTTTATAAAATCATCAATACTTTATTAACACATAAAGGTACATTTTAGAGGCGTTAACTTCTGAAAAGAAATGCACAATTTATTGATAGAGGTGTTAGAATATATGGGGTTAAATGTAAATTGTTTTTCAATGTTCAAGGAGTTAATTAAGGGACATAACCTAGTTTATACTTGGGAGAGGCGATACTGGTGTGGCTTGTGCTATTAACAAACCCAGTGATCAGCCTCTGTGGTGAGGTAGAACATTATTTAATTAAGTTATTGTTTGCACCATTGGATGCTGACCTAGTCAGACCACCTTAATTCGTATTCTGGCTTGTGTTATATATTGTCATAGTTAGAAATCATCAGTTTTCACTTGGTCTCTTTGGTTGTCTGATATTGTCAGATGGATAGTAATCTTGGAACTTAACATAGCAAATGTTGCTAATGAACATTTTGAAAACAATGTTCTCCGTTATAGACCCTAATCTTGTTGGCAAAATTAGCATTTTCTTCACTGAAATTCGGGTCAAGTCAGCGAGTTATCAGCAGTAGTAAGTCAAAGTCGCTGTAAGATTGCAGACCTAATCCGATTTCAAAACGAAATCACAAAAAAACCTCACTAACAGTGATTAATGAGTTATTTTATTGTTTCTTTTTTTGTTGTTTGTTACAAACACCACGAACATTTATCACAGAGACAAAGACATTTGGGGAGGTGGGTATCACAAACATATATAGATGATGAGGTAAATGGTGAAGTTGCAATATTTCTACAGTTCACAATGCTAATCACCAAGATTAATAGATATTGTTCAACTAACAGTTGATGAAGAAATTACCAAAGTGTTTTCTCTTTGACTATACTGGATATATAACTTAACATGCCTAAAGTTGAACTCATTACAGACATGAAATTTCATTAATACATTGGAAATGGAAACAGAAAAATAGAAGCGTGGAACATGCTATAAATTACAAGGCGATGAGTATTTAAGCGGCGATTTTTCTCGCCAAATATACCCTGTAATGTCAACGATTAGCATAAAGGCTAGCCTAACACATCTATTCTTTTTGACTACCAGGTCAGTACATTTCATATTATGTTAGCACAACCGCGCTACCAATTTCAGATGTTTTTTATCATTTATCACCATAACTGAACAACATTCATGTTGTTCTGTATATATTGTTCCTGTAATCACTATTTGTTTTCATTAACTAACCCAGTAAATATTAGCAGGTTCTAAATGATACGACACAATGTCAAGGTCAACTAACGTTAAAGGTAACATGACACGAAACCATATTATAGCTCATTTTAAAAGAAAAATGATATAAA